>PVIW01003178.1:0-79982 GCA_004026585.1 Noctilio leporinus | reverse complement strand
CCTGATAGCCTTATGGGACGCCCCCTTGTATGTTATTAGCTATTTCCCTCGCTGCTT
The DNA here is from genome assembly GCA_004026585.1 of Noctilio leporinus. Lineage (NCBI taxonomy): Eukaryota > Metazoa > Chordata > Mammalia > Chiroptera > Noctilionidae > Noctilio > Noctilio leporinus. The sequence continues at coordinate 79,925 of PVIW01003178.1, read as the reverse complement.
TTAGGATTGTCTCCTTGCCTTTGAAATTTGCCATTTTCATGATGATGTGTCTTGGAGTGGGCCTGTTTGGGTTCATCTTCCTTGGGACCCTCTGTGCTTCCTGAGTTTGCATGACATTTTCTCTCCTCAAGCTAGGGAAGTTTTCTGTCATTACTTTTTCAAACAGGTTTTCTATCCCTTGCGCCTCCTCTTCTCCTTCTGGTATCCCTATGATATGGATGTTATTACGTTTCATGTTGTTCTGCAGCTCTCTTAAAACCTCTTTATTCTTGTTCAGTCTTTTTTCATTTTGTTGCACTGCCTGGGGATTTTTTTCTACACTGACCTCCAGCTCGCTGATCCGATCTTCTGCTTTCTCTAGCTGGCTTTTGATTCCTTCTACTGTGTTCTTCAATTCAGAAATGGCATTCTTCATTTCCTCCTGGCTCTTATTGATGATTTCTAGGTCCTTTTTAATGCTGGTGTAGTTCTCAGTAAGTTCCTTGTAGCTTCCCTGGAGTTGTTTGTAGTTCTCCTGGAGTTGTTTGTAGTTTCCCTGGAGTTGTTTGTAGTTTTCTCTGAACTTGCTGAGTTCATTGAGCTTCCCTGTCATCATTATTTTGAATTCCATGTCTGATAGGGTACTTGCCTCTATTTAATTTTCCACTCTTCCTAGGGATTCCTCCTTTCCATTTGCTGAGAGTTTATTTCGTTGTCTCCCTATTTTAGGTGACTCTTGTTTGTTTCTGCTTCTTGGGTTGATCTGCTTTGACTTACTGTCTTAGTGGTGTGACCTTCCGTGGTGTAGAGGTGCACTTTTTTGACTTCCTGGATCTGTGCTTGGTGACGTCAGCGCGTGTCCCAGTCTGGGCCTAGTCAGCCAGTTGGAGACTGCCAGAGAGCCACTGTCTTTGTCTTTCCCCTTTAGTTTTAAAATCAATCAGTCTGTGATCAGTGGCCAGTTTTAGGCACCTCTGGGTGGGGCAGATAAATTCAGTTGTTAATCCAAACAACCTGTGATATGAGGTCAGGTTTAGGCACTGCTGGGTGGGGCAGATTAATTCCTATGGGTGGGGCTGTGGCTTCCCCTCAGGCTCCAGCCCTTTGGAGAAGAGTGGTCTGCTGGCTGTGTGGGGGGATGGGTCAGCACTGGACTCACAGACTGCTCCCTCAGCTCTCCCCCTAAAGCTGCTGACCCAAACCCTCCTTAAGTGTCTCTAGTTCACTGTGGCCCCGCTCTGCTGGAGCCCAGGGTAAGTAGGTGGTCCCTTTAAGAACTCAGTCTCTCTGTCAAGCCCGCTAAATCTGGTGGCTTTTTGCTTTTTATAGCTGGGTGCTGTTTTACTCTTAGCTATGTTGCTGTAGGCTAGGAAGCTCAGCTGGGGGTTTAGATCCCACCCTTCTCAGGTGGAGCCCCCAGCTGCTATGTTTCTCCATCCCTTCAGCTGCTGCCCGTGGGAGCCCTGCCAGCCTTCTCATGTCTCCACACTTCCTACCGATCACGTTGTGATGAATCGGCTCTTCTGTCCGTGGTAATAAGGCTTCTCTCCAGTTGCTGTTCTGTTGGTTATTCTGGATGATTTCTCCCCAGTTAAGTTGTAATTCCAGTTTGGTGTTGGGAGGAAATTGGTGTAGCTCCACTTACTCCACCGCCATCTTGGTTCTCCTCAGAATGTGCATTATTTCGAAATTACTTTTTTGTTGCTGGATTATGTTTCTTTGACTTGAACTTCACTCGGAATCTGGGCTGTTGCTTCAGCAAGGTTACATACAACATGGGGTTGTTTCATTAATATTCTTCCGTTGAAAATGCAACTACGAATATAATGTTATGGCTGACAGGTAGGTGATTTGGGAGAGAGAAGGACACCTACCAGTACAGCCATAATTGCTGGGAGAAGCTTCTCCTCTCCAGTAGAATGGTGAATTTTATGCCACTTGGCACGCTCCACTCTTAAAACCAAGCTTTGGGTAAATTTTGGGCTACAAAGTTGAAAGTTGTAATATTCAGCAAAAACTTGGAGTGGAGAATTCTGGGTTCCTAATTAAAACCATATTCAAGTGCTTTGGCAATCAATTGAGCTGAGCTTAAAATGATGATTCTCTTCCTGAAATTAAGGAGCCTGTTCAAGGCAATTGTCTGGACAGATGCCATCATTGGAGGGCAGAACCAAAATCCTCCACAGGAAACAACTCTAGGTCTATTACAGTTTCCAGATAACTCCAGGACTCTGAAGCTCTGAGACATGGAACATCTCATGTGAGGTTGAAAAGTTTATAAAGAAGATAATATTATTTTCTCACAGAAGTCGCAGAAAAATCTAATTCCCATGGAACTTCTGATTTTAAGCAGTGTATCTTTATGTTTGCTCTTCAATATAAATTAATTGTAAATGGCTTCCTTAAGGAAACCACTTAATTTGACTTGCTGTAATCAGGATACTTTCAACCGCAAGTAACAGAGACCCTGACTAAATGGGCCCAAACAATAAAGGATTTATGATCCCATATAGAAAATGCACAGGTCAGGTAGCTTTAAAGTTGCTTAGTTTAGTGACTAAAAGATATCATTAAGAATCCAGGATTTTTCTAGTTTTCTGTTGTGCCTTCTTAGGGTATCAGTCTCATCTTTGGGCTGGCTCTTCTCCTCTCACAAGATGGCTGCAGAACTGCCAAGCATCCTATTCTAATTCAACAATATCCAGTGGCAATAAAGTCATTCCTTATCATTGTTCACCTTTATAAGACCAGGTATAATGTGTCCCCAGATTCCCTCAGCAGGAGCCCCTTCATGTCTCAGTGGCCAGAATGGTAGGATGTACCGTATCTATGTACACCTAAATGAGTTACTAGCAAGCTGAATGGGACCACCTTGAAAGACTTAGACAAATCAGGACCTAAAACTGAGCCACTGAAGGTTCCTGAAACAAAAATCAGAATTTTTCTAACAAGGAAGTAGAAGGGGCAACTACATCTGTCATGCAGAGTTATGGATATAATCTGACTGAATATTGGAAACATATGCCAATGTTGATTATTTTCATTCTTAGGCCATTGTTTCTGGCAAAAATTTATTAGCAAGCCTATAAATTACAACTCTATAAAACCCATTCCTAGTGCATTGTAGTAAAACCATATCCTTTGCATAGAGAATATGTATTTATATTCTTAATTGTGGCCACTTAGTCATTAAAATTCAAGTTCAAAAGAAGCAGGCATAGAACATTTCCATTTGGAGTGCCACAAATGGATATCTGATTGATTAGAAGATCAGTCCAATCAACCCTGACACCTAGGAGCTCTTACGATATAAACTTTCTGTGAGTATAATTAGTTACCTGGAGACTCAGAATTCAGGTGCATGACTGTAGGACCAGAGGTCAAAGAAGGGTCAATAACAACTGCAGATAACTTTTGTCATTCCTGTCTTTACATGGAAACAGAGAGCAGGATGCATGTCAATAGTAGTTGTATCAGACAACAGCATCAGGTCTCACCTGGTCTTGTTCCAGTCCCCGCTGTGGGACCCAGCACTGGTGTGGGCCCAGACAAACACTGAACAACTGCATACTGGCTGGGCCTCATCTTCTCTAGGTACTGTGCCTCTCCCGTCCCCAGCCCCACAGCTTCCCTGCTGAGGTGTGGCACAGACCCCTATCTGGTACACACACATACATGACCAGAATGCAGAAGGTAGTAATGCTCAACGGGGCAACCTTTTTGGCCAGTAGAAGGTAACTGGTGGGTAAACTCTTCCTCCTTTACCCTTGCCCGAGATGCAGTTTACTTCATACTTTTAAAAGGACAGTGCCAACAATATCAAGGCATCAACTGAGTATAATGGCAGAAAACTCTGTCACGTATCCTTATATTAGCTCTCCTTCCTTCCTGCCTTACTCTCACCGCTCATGTCCGCTACCTGAGATTGCACAGGAGCCCAGGTTAAAATCCACCTGCTCCTTGTGTAAAATAAGGGGATGGGAAGCTCAGGCTTACAATTACTAATAGGGAAAACTGACATAGTTTAATGGAGACAGTTATTGAATACATATATTTAATACATTTAATAAATAAAAAAATAATTTGGGAGGGAGAAAACTGCCTTAGGCAGAGCAGGATATGCTAAACTCTGGATCCTCCTAGGCAGAGAGGTGGATTTAGGAAGATGGGGCATGTTCTGTTCTTCCTTTTTGCTGATGCATCTCCTTCACACGTGCTAAATAGTAGGTGCTTGCTTGACATGTGCTGAGTGCAAGAAGGAGAGAAAGTGACCGAGATAGTTTAAAGTGGTGAAGGGGATGTATGGTTAGAGAACAATTTGAAGCTAGAGAGTCAGGAGGAAGAGGGATGGTGCCAAACTCTCCTTGGCTGGCTCTATGATGCTGAGAAAAATCACATCATGTCTTTGATCTCTGGGACCGCATCTCTAACAGGGAGATGACATTTGACCTACCTGAAGGTAAGGTGTAGGCCAGGCAGGTGCCTTGAGTACCTATTACTTCCAAGTTTCAGTGACCTTGAGTTCTCCTCTGTAGAATGAGAGCATCGAATGACACCTTTAACAAATCTACTCATTGTTAACCTGCTATGATTTGGGAGTTCTCTAGGGAGGTACTGGGGGTAGAATGGGCAGAGAACTGGGTGAATGGGAAAAGCCTAGCCCGGTCTCAGTGTTGAATGTTGAATGAGGGTGCATTCAGGACCCAGCTAAGGTCGGACAAATCCAGCCATGCCAGGCAGCCTGAGATGGAAAGAAGTCAAGGGCTGGAGAGAGCTAGGCAGCCAATAACACTGCGAGAATGCTAAAGCCATGCCTTGGGGCTCCAGGTTCTGCATGGGAGAAGTGAATCCAAAAAGAGCTGAGTATTCATAGAAAATGGAAGGGGAAGGCCATTGCTATGTGGGAATTCAGAAAATCAGTTCAGAGAAGGAGAATTAAAATTTAAAGTCTTGGAGGCAGAGTTGCAATCACTGTGGATTGGGAAAACTGCACTTGGAAGTAAGTAAAAAAAAAAAAAATCTAGCTCTTGATATTGCCAAATTAATGAGCTATGCATCCTCAGAAAAGGGATTGCATCTCTTGGAGTCCTGTCAGTGGGGTAAAGTGCAATTCAAAGGCCCTGTTTGTCTTTCGGATTCTACAGTGGTGGGGCAGTGGTGGTACAACTCACGGTAGAGGTATGCGGGGGAAATTCTGCGTGAGCATCAAGAGGCAGCTGTCCATATAAAAATCCTGATTTTCCCCTGCTATAGAGTGTATAACTGCACATAGGCTCTGCCAGTCCCTCTAGCAAAAGGAGGAGGCAGATGGTGGAGATAAAGAGGAAGTGATACTGTTTCTAAAACTGATGTCAAGGAAAAAACCGTGCAGAGAATTTGAGTGTTTTTAGAATCGTTCCCTGGAGCCATAAGCACATTTTTCACTTACATGATCGACAACTTGATTCTAGTGATGAATAGTGCGTGGCAGAAAAAGTGCGTGAAGGAAATTCTGGGGACATGCCACCTGCTGGGCCAGTTCACAGGAACAGAAGCCGTCAACATCACAGACAAGCTTTCCGACATCTTTAATGTCTTCCTGGTGGAAATACCCTTCACTCCATTCTTTCAGGACTGCATGTCTGGAAATACTTGATGAATCGATTGAAATACTGAACAATAAACTGTATAAGTCTAACCTGGAGGCATTCTATAAATTTTGTAGGAATCATAGTGATGTCACAGCAGAAATTATGTGTCCCATTCTTGAGTTTGAGGCTGGCAGATATGCTTTTATCACTGATCTCAACTCCTTTGGAATGGAACTGAGCAAAGATGACCAGAGACTTTTTGCTGGACCTGCAGCAAGCTCTGTTCCAAGGGGCTACACCTGCTGCTCCAAGCAGAAGATTTTGAACAGATGAATAGAGCAGAGGCCCACTATGAAGTATTCAAGTGTTATTTTGAGGCTGTAGGTGACAGTAGTGGGGGAAAGTCATTGGAGGATGTATTTTAGGAGTGTGAGGTGGATATGAATATGCTGGCATTCAACAGGCAGTTCCACTCCAGCATGTTCTATGCTTACACAAAGCTGAAGGAATGAGAAATGAGGCATGTTGTATGGCATGTAGAATGCATTTCATGAAGACACGCAACTAAAATTAACAGCTCCATTCCTATTCTATAACCCAGCATGGGACCTTGGAGGCAGAAAATCATAAATGTGAAGAGGACACTATTGAGGAAAATCAAAGAAATTGTGTTAGATTTTCTAGGTCACACAGAAGGAAGCCACACGGCCCAACTGCAGACCCACTGGAAGCACAGTAAAGCAACCCTGAGACAAAGCTCTCTCGCTCCCCCACCCTGCCCCACGGCCTTAAATCTTCCATCCATATTTATGTCTCACATTTCACTGAGCCTTAGGCATTAATTTTTAATAAACCTTTGGTACTTCCCTTACTCTTATTTTATTGTGTTAAAAATCAAACCTAATAAAAGTATTTTACTCTTGCTTAAAAAAAAAAAAGGAAGTGATAGAACTTCCCCAGAACATTGAAGGACCTACAAGGAGCCATTTTTCCACATTCCTCCTTCACCCAGCTGGGTGTGGCTTCTGGGGCTCCACCAGGGCACTTAAGTCATGTTTGTGCTCTCCTTTTCCTGCCCCACCCCTGCATGCCCTGGCAACGGAGGAAAAATTACTGAATGGCCCTTTACCCAGTTGCCCCATTGGACTGTAGTGGGCCTTTGCCAAGAGCATCAATAGGAAGGTGACCAGCTATTCCGTTAATGATGAGGGAACTGGGGGTGAGGCTTGGGAGGGATCAAGGAATCCAGCCCTGTGGTTGTCTGGACCATTCCTACAGTGTGGCAAGGGGACCTTAGGCCCAAGACCTTATCCACATACCACCAAACCACAGAGCTTTATATTTTGGATATTTTGTCCTCTGGGCTCTGTGTATTTGAATACATCGAAGCCTTTTATATGCTGAGTTTTTAAACTACCTTTTTTAAAAGCAAAACAAAACAAAACAAAAAAGGGATGAAAGCCTAAGACTCTAAAGAGGAAGATCCTCTTGTTGGCACTATATCAAGTTCTTTTCTCTGGGGGAGCCCTGCTGTGGATGCAGGGTGGGGTGAGTTCATGAAGGTTGTAGCATGTTCTGGTTTGGTGCCTGATGTTGTTGAAAAATGCTCAGAGGAGACTCAGAGCACTTAGATTTTTGGCCTTTATACAGTCTTTGTTTAAATGTTCCTACTTGTTTAAATATTTTCTCAAACAGAAACAAAAGAACTTAAATAGAATTTTTTTCCATGAAACAAATTTCTTTCCAACCCTAGTCTGACTTGTTCACTCTAAAATTGCATCCATGTTTAATATATAAGTATGCAAAATAAGTGAAAGATAGAGGATCTAGCTGCATTTTAAAATACTCCAGACTTGTTACAGTAATCATGACAACCATTCCCAGCTACTGTTTGAGGTTGGATCTCAGGTCCTATTCTAAGTGTTCCATAGACTTTATCTCAATATTTTCAACAGCCTTTAAATGATGTATTATTGTCCCCATCTCAAAGTCAAGGAACCAGAGACTCACGGCTCAAGCAGTTTGCTAGGGTATGTGAGTAAGTGTCAGAGTTCAGGTTTGTATCCAAACCTAGATTTATTTGACTCTGAAGCCTGATCTCCATCAATGGTATGTTGGTCAATGTTCACAACCAGCTCTTTGGTGGGGAGGGGAAAGCTGTCTTATAGTGTTTGCCAATTTTCTGTAGTATAAATATTCCCAATGTGGCTACCTCCAGCACCCCATAGCTTACCTTGTATGTGATGTTGTCATCAATTACATTTTGGGGCAAACTTGTCATTCACTACTGAGGAGCAAGGTGCACAGTCTTTCTACCCTTTGTATTCACATACACTAAGTCTTGTAGGGTTCCTTCTTGGAACACTGCTACTGAGTCCTTGCTCCGACCAAGCACTGTCATAAAGGCATGTGTTTCCTTGCCTGGTTTTCCTGACAGCCATTTTGAGAGACTGCTCTTGTGTTCCTTATTTCATGAAGCGAGGAAAGAGTAATGAGAGGTTCAGAGAGCTAAAGTCATTTGGTGACGTTCACACAACTCATAAGTGAATGAGGCACAGCAAGCCTAAGATTAGACCTGGTATGTAAACCCTGTAGATGGTGAACTTTTCAGGAGGAACCCAGAAATAAATAAGATGCTGGGGAGAAATAATGTTAGCGAAGTAAGACTGGACATAGATGAAGTTTTATCTATATAATGCCAAAACATATGTGTTAGTCACTTGCACTAGATGACAACACACATCAGAATGATTAACTGTGCTTTTATTTTTTAATAAAATAATTGGGGAAAAGCAATTGTGGTACGATAAAAAGAACATGGAGGAACCGAAGGGTCTGGATTGGGTCCATTCTCAGGCAATGGATTGCTGCATGATCTCAGACGTGTCGCTTGTCCCTTCCTAGCTTTGACTACTTGTCTCCAAAATGGTCGAATAGGCACCAACTGAGACCATGTAAGCAAATGATGTTCAGGACCCAAATGTTTGTGTGATATAAAGCTTTTGGTGTTGAACAGACACAGCAAAACAAAAGGAACTTTTTTTTGTTGTTCAGTCTTTGAGCTTTCAGGGGAAATGTTAAAAGTTAAGAATTTGCTCCGTTGTTGTGTAATTTGGAGTTTGATAATAAAAAAAATGATACGTAATTTTTTATCTTTAGTTTCATGGAGCTAAAAAGTGGTGCATTTATGAATGAATATTTGGAAATGAATTTTCTCCGGGAGGACTTGTTCTAATCATTTTATTTGATTTCTTAGATTTCTAGTTCTTGCTGATTTTAAGGTTAGGATAGAAAACTGCCTGAATCCAGGTGAACTGAACTGTTCCTCCGGGTTCCTTTTTAGGGTTGGCTTTCTAAACTTGCTCCACATGGAAATGGTAGGTGCATCTAGCCCAGGCTTTTTGAAGGTTTCTCATACATGCAAATAACAAGCAGTATTAAGACTTGATGCTTAAGGAATTAAATCCTCTACATTCTCCTTTGACCAGAAGGAATGTTGAGAAATAAAGTATGGCTCTGTTTCCCCATGGATGTGATAAAGTCTGAGACTTGCAAAAGAGCTTAAGTAGTACAACTTGTGTAAGAAGAATTCTTTGGGTGCAGTTAGTATAAACAAAGGGTCCTTGGCACGAACAGAGAACTAAGCAGCTGCAAGAGATTTACTTAGAAAACCAAAAGATTAAATACTCTTAGGAGAAAGAGAGGAAATACCCACTAAATTCTCTATTTCCTTTTTTCTGTCCTACTTCTGTATAGCACTGCTAGGATTAAATATGCCTATCTGTGGCTAAAAAGTCCAAAAGAATTTTCTACTTAAGAATAACCATATTGTCAGCACTTTTTCTTTATCTTTCTAAATTTAAGCAACCATACAGATTTAAAGTTAAGTCACAAGGAATAAATTATTTACATTCCCTTGCCAGCATATCTGTTCTCTATGAGATCATCAATAAAAGGGCACTGATAGTAATTTAATCCCCATGAGAATATCATGAGTTAGTGGGAGTCATTACTGCAGAGAGGAGTTGCCTTGAAATGAAATAATTAGAAGTACATACCAGAATAAGTTTATTACAGAAAAACCCTGGTCTTGCTATTTCTTGTGATACAGCAAATACCCACATGCCAAGTTTCTTAAGACATAAACATGAAATTAACTGGGCTCTCTTTCATATTGCCACATCACTCAACTGGTCACAGTTTTCTAAAATAGCCCTTATTACTGCTGCAACATAATCAGTTTAAAGCTGGGAAATGTGCAATGTATAATTTCATCAGAGAGTTTGTACAATTTTAAAGTTTTACTCAAATACTAGAAATATAATTGCTATTATGTTGAAACATATGGAATTGTCAAAACATGACTTTTTACCTGAAAAACAAAATTTCTGCTTTATTCAAAAGAATTGTAATATATAGATAGTTGAATAAAGCATACAATTGAATACCATGATGTGGAAGGCTATCCAAAATTATTGTTAAGCGATAAAAGCAAGTTTTCAAACAGTTTGTATAAAATGTCACCATTTTTGCACTTGTTTAAACCCATGTAGTGGTGATGATGATGATGATTACTGTTGTTATTAAACCCAGATATATTGCTGGCAGGAATAAAATGGTACAGCCACTGGGGAAAACAGTTTGTCAGTTTCTCATAAAGTTGAACATATATTTAGCATATGACCCATCATTTACCCTCCTAGGACAAGAGAAAGAAAACTTAGTTCCACACAGACACTTGTACATAAATACTTGTAGCTGCTTTATTCATAATCATCAACATCTGAATACAGCTCATGTCCTTCAACTGGTGAGCAGATAAATACACTGTTGTACACCCATAAAACAGACTACTACTCAGCAGTAAAAAGGAACGAACCATGAGACATACAACATAGATGACTCTCAAATGCATTATGCCAAATGAAAGAAGTCGGACTCATAGCTGTACGAGTCAGTTAATGACACTCTGGAAAAGGCACAACTCTAGAGCTGGAGAACAGATTAATGTTATCCAGGGATTAGGGGTGTGGTGAGGAAAGTGGAGGAAATGTTTTAGGGTGAAAGAACTATTCTATATCTTGATTATGGTGGTGGTTATATACCACTCTAAGCATTTGTCAAAACTCATGGACCCATACACCAAAAAAGTGAATTGTACTGTATGTGAGTTTCACAATAAGTTTTAAAAATAGTATTGGAAAAAGATTTTTATTAATGTTTTCCTAAAATAAATTCTCCTCACAAATCTTGATGCATCCCAAAATTTTCTGGGTAGGATTAAGAAAAAGACACTGCTTTTAAATCAACAAAGGTGGTGGCCAAGCATAAATTAACCATGCTATTCTTCCTACTTGTGGACAGATTGGGAGTCCAGAGCCAGAGCTCACAAACTTTCTATCCAAACGCCCACCGTCTGAAGTGTAGAGCAGCACTGGGTTACTTGCGAATGGACTATACAGACTGCAGACAATGCCCATTAGGCTTTAACACCAGGCAGCTCCCCCTTCACATCTGAGGGCTGCTTTTCCTTACCTACCAATTAACTAGAAGCTAAAGATTGTTTGATCATGGTTGGCTTAAGTTCCTATGCACCTCTTCCTTTTATTAAACTATGAGCAAAGAAGGCCCTTGAGGGTCCGAGGAGCAAGGTTCTCTCCTCCAAAAGCTTTGTGGCCCCTGACTGCGCACCTCTGCTTAGGCTCCCAAAGGTGAACTGGAGCACTTAGATGTCGCATGAGAATGATCTCTTCAACAGTTAGCATGGTGCTTGGCAAATAAAAGTGGTGTTTCTCAATTATACTTTTTTTCTGTAAGTTCGTCTTATGAAGAGGCAATTTACAAAAACAGGAAAAAGAAGGAAGAGGAGGAGAAAACAACAACCCAACAAAATCTGGGACCTGAGGCTGGAGGATTGAGCTTTTCTTGGTCAGATTCATTTTCTAGCTCAGCTTAGAAATGACACCTACCCTATTCATGTGGGTTACTAACGAGCCAGGCTTGACAACTTTGGATTTGTAAATAGAAGCTGACACAGATCGTTCATGTAAATAAGTCTGTAAAGTGGCACCCTAAGTAATAGTTTTGATGTACCAGATGTCCTTAATGAGGTGACCTGTTCACATAACAGCATACCTGAGAGTCTAAACTGAAGGAAACTCCCCCATTGCCTGCTTATACTTTTCTTTACCTAGTTATAATAGGATACCCTTTTCCCCTGCCAGAAAATGACATTGGGGAGCTAGCTTGGTGCTTATTTGATTGTCTGTTATTTACTGTGGCTGCCAGATGCTTCATGTAGGGGCTAAAAGGCCTTCCAACCCAAGCTATCAAGTTAGTGCTGCCACATCTAAGTTAAGTGAATAAGGATGTACTAAGCCCTTCCTATGCCCTTTGTCTCTGTAGAGATAACAGAAAGCTCTGGGAAGGGTGTGTCACTAGTGCTTTGAACTGATCTGAGAGAGGGTGCTTCCCCTTATCATTTCTGTTTGCCCCTGCTATGACAGATGATGGATAGGGCTAGAACTTGGTGGGTTCAATGTCCCTAGCCTGGGGACTGGGAGACTTGATGCTGGGGGTGCACGCAATGCTCGAAGGAGTGACTGAATCTTTCTGAGTCAGGGTTTGTCACACTAAAACCAGGGGATTGAATTATAAGATTTCTCAAGTCCCTTCCAATTCCAAAAGACCATGAGTCTAGGAAATAAGGGGGAAATATATGAAACCCAACTAGATTAAATCAGCAATGGAGTTCGAGTATCCATAATGCTCAGGATTCTTCCTGAATCATTAAACTCACCTGTTTATCAGTACACTGCTCATTCAGTATATAGAATAAAACTCAAAGCAGTGGCAAGGGGACAAATGACACTATTAAAGGAAGACAATTTAGAAAGATGGAGCTATTTCTGAAGTTTTAGGGCATACAGCATAATGATGGTAAGTACTCAGGTGCTTGAGTCAGGCTGCCCCATGTGAGTTTCAGTCTTACTATTTGGAACCTGTGTTTCCTTAGCTGAATTTCTTCCTCTGGGCCTCAGTTCATCAGATGATAATAATATTGATTGGTCAAAAAGTCTGTATTTTTTTTCCCTCTAAAATAAAAGACACACTTTTCATTTGCACCAATAATTTTATTGATTTGGATATTTTGAGTATATTGACTATCTCTCATGTGGTATAACATTGATTATTCTAAATTAATGTCTCCATTTGATCACTGTCAACTTCAACTGGTCTACCTGACCTTGGAGCATCATCCAGTGAGAAATCTCCAGCATGAAACATTGCAAACCACTTTTGACATGCCAATCAGTCACAGCACCTTCTCCACACACTACACAAATCCTTTTTTGCATTTCAGTTGTGTTTTTACCTTTCTTGAAATAATAAAGCATAATATGCCCCAAAATGTATATTTTCTTCTATCTTCAATATTAAAATGGCTACACAAAAATTAATTAATTTGGCAAGTTTTAAAAAAATGCATGTTGGTATGTAGCTGTCATGATGCAGCCTGACAAAACTGTTTTGAATGAAGTTAAAGACAACTAAGCACTACTAGAGCCATCTTATGAAAAAATAAAACGAGCTTTTTGGTCAACTCAATATTATTCACCTCAAAGAGTTACTATGAGAATTTAATGAAATAATGCATGCTTGTCTGTATCATGAAACATTTGATAAATGTTATGTATTACCATCCCCACTCTGGCTGCTGCTACTACTACATATAGTACAGAGCCAATGGTGCTGGGGAAAAGGGACAGCTGTGGTGAAGTGACTAAGGTAACAGACGTGATAGCCAAAGTCTAGGGTTTAGTTCAGGATAACACTGAGATAAAGAATGTTCCCACAAAAAAATTCCATAGTGCAAATTACACCAGGCACAAACTGCCTCTTACTAGCTGGGTGACTCTCCCAGAGTACTGGAATGAGCTGCACGAGATAATGCATGTAAACCACAACCCCTCTACAAATGTAAGGATTGTTATGAGCTAGCAAAATTACGAAGTTTTTCTAAAATGAGATATTCATTCTTCTGACATACTGAAATCCTTTGCACTTTTCTTGATGACTTAGTTAACTTCATGAACATCTATTACTGACAAAACATAACTGACTGCAGCACTTTATCCTTTTAACCTGCTTTCACATATACAACCTCTTTCATTCCCACAATCTATAAGGTACACAGGCTCTTTGTCCCCATCCTGATCCTGTTCTTAGCTCTAATCAGTATCTTCCTTCACAGCCGCCATGGTCTGGCTTCTTATCCCACTTCTCCTTACTCAAGGAGCTATTATTATTCGAAGCAGATGTAAGAATAATATCAAACACTCACCTTAAATGCTAGGTCAAGGGAGAATTTGAGCAAGAAAGGAACATGTTCAGGTATTTTTAAAAACCTACCTAGCATCAGTTGAACTTGGATGGGTTGGAACATATGGACTGAGTCAGAACAGATTAGAGTGTTACTAATATGAAGGAAAGGCAGTAAGAGTGATGGCAGGGAGGGTGGGAAGGAGCCAAAAGACTAAAGAGACTAGGAGATAAGGAAGTAAATCTTCAAACTTTTAAATTTGTTCAGTAAATACTTATCAAACATTTGCCACATGTCAGGTGTTGCACAAAGGGCTGGACAAAAATCTTGTCCAAATCAGTTGGACAAAAATCTTGATCTGTGTATTTATGGTCTGTGGCATTTATCCAGCATCAATGAGATGGGAATGTGGGAAGTCAAATAGAAGTGACTGGGGTGTCCAGCTTGAGTGTCTGGGGAAATGGTGTAATTGAATATAGCAAAGGGAGGCAGGAGGAGGACTGGGTAGGTGTGAAAAGTGACACATTCAGTGTTCGGCACAATGAACCTGAAGAATTGATATCTAATTAAAATGCTTTGCTAAAATAAAATGAGCTCTTGGGCTCTGTGGCTGGCACCAAATGTTCTCTGTGGTGTTGCAGTTTTTCAATGTCTGATTAAAGACATACTCCAGTTGGACTAGAGACACTTCTTCATGGCCCCAAATTTTAAGAGCCACTTTTCTCACAACCTTATATGAGAAAACACATTAAGATAGGTAATATCTATGAATATAGTTTTGTAAAAAGATAATAAAATGTATATTAAGTTAACCTGTCTCATTAAAGACCTACTATAAAAGTTGAAAGCATAAAATTAAATGTTAATTCAGTCAAGGTGAAGGCAGTAAATGGAAATAATCCAAGTACATGTATTTCTGATGATATAATTTAATAAAGGGGTGGAATTTAGAGAATATGTCCTGTGGGCTGTAGTTCTAACATCAGCTATATCTAGGAAGCTATTGCCAAAGGCTGAATTTTGATTAATTCCTGATTAAATCCTTTGCCTGATACCTGACACATTAATATTCGGTGTGACTCATCAAAGGAAGTTCTGGAGGCCAGAGGTATACACTAATAGAGTTGTCATGCTATTCGGAAATTAAGAAGGCTTATTTTTTATTCTTTCCCAGGACAGCAATCATTCTACTTCCTCGTAGAAGTTGGCCACAGAGATGGTAAAATCATTTTTTTTCTTCAATAGCTTATTAAATTTCAGACTTTTATTTATTTATTTATTTTTAAGATTGTATTTATTCATTTGAGAGAGAGGGGAAGGGAGACAGGCAGAGAGGGAGAGAAACATCAATGTATGGTTGCCTTTTAGTTGCTTTCAGCTACAGACCTGGCTGGACACCTGGCTTGCAACCTGGTTATGTGCCCTGGCTGGGGAATTGAACCAGCGACCTTTGGGTTTGCAGGCTGGCGTATTATCCACTGTGCACCAGCCAGGCTGAATCTCAGACTTTTAAAGGATTCATTTAAAACTTACCATAAACTCTAGAAGAGAACATTTTGTCTTGAAAAAAATATTGAAAGTAGGTTCAAACAATCAGTTACTTATCAATAGGTTTTTCTTAGGTCTAAGTGACTAGCATAAGCCATTTAGATGACGTCTGTAGAATGGTGACTCTTAACCTTGGCTATATTTTCAATCATCTTGAAAACTTTCAGATACACTGATACCTTAGTTGGACCTCAGGGGTTCTGTTTTAATTGGTCTTTGGAAGTTAAAAAATTTCCCCGGGGATTCTGATGGGTAGCGGTTATCGAGGGCCCCAGCAGCAGAAGGTCTGGAGTAAAAGTGCATCCCAGAGGCCCTTGCCAACATAAGCTAGCTGAAAATTTGAAGTCCAAATGAGATACTTAAAAGTCCGTGCTAACTTGGTCCTTTCATTGGCTATACTTGCTGCCACCTGTCTTAGGGCTCTGTCCAGAGATGGAGCTGTTTCTGAGATTTGCTTGAGCAGCTTGCTAATAAAACCAGGCCATCAGTGCGTTGGCTGTGGAAATGCACCATAAACAATTCATGGAGTGCCTTTATCAGGTTACATGCCCCTGGTAAGAAAAATAAGGGGGAGGGAGGAGCAGCCATGAGACATAACCCCATAGTCCATGTTACATCATTTAGAATTTGAGAGCTTGTTTTAACCCATGCTAATCTTGGTAGTAGTAATACAATATGAAGAAACATGAGTAGTGTCTGATATGGACATTCTACTGCTAAGGGATCTATCATCATATTAATTGAATCAAAGAAATTAAGGAAATTTTGTAGACTTCACACTTTTGTCTTTTCTTCATTTGTTATTGTTTCTGTTATTATTTGTGATGTTCATGTTTGGAGGATTTCTGGCTCATTTTGGTGCTCACAGTCATTCTGAATGACTTACGGACCAGGTTCTTGTCAACAGATGCAAGAAGCACAACTCTCTTTGTGTTTGATGTGTCCTCAAGGGACCATCAGATCCTAGCTCAGCTGCTAAGACCTGCTGTAGCTGAGCATGTCTGTTAAAGTCTCAGAATCTCATTTTCCTTATTTTGTAGTGTTGTTGCAGAGATTGTAAGTAATACATTACAGAGTCTACTGTATAATAAATGCTCATTTCACTATAATTATTATTATCTCCAAGTCTAGATCACAAACTCCTTAATGGTCATGTTTTCTCTACCAAGTTTAAACACTTGTAATTCTCAAGCATACATGAGATGGTGCTCAAAAAAGATAACACAATTCCAATTTTATAAATGATAGGGAATATTAGAACTAATTACCTTAATCAGGCCCTACAGAATCAGAGGTACAGTCTGCAACCATATTACTGTGCAATGTAAACTGGTCTACCAGGGAATCAGATCCACAGTCTTGGGAGATTAAAGTTTGGGTCCTGAAGTCAGATCGCCTGAATTCTTGACCAAGTTGTATTATCCCTCTCAGCTCAGTTTCTTTATCTACAACCTGGACATGTTCAATAGATTAATGAAATAACACACATATAATTCTTAACTAGAACATTCTAAAGACTCAATTAAGACTTGCTGTTGTTATTTTTGGCTTTATTTAGCATTGTTCTGATTCATGCACTAACTTCTAAAGAAAGTTACAGTGGCTAGCAGGTTACATGCAACAGAAACAAGGTGACTTAACTGGGTAAGGAATACAGGATGTCTAGGAAAAAAGCACAGATGAAGCCAAGGACAACAGTCTTTGGAAACACAGCCACAGCCACTACCCAATGGAGGCAGCACACACTGAGGTCACTCTTGGGCAGTCACTCAAGTCAGTTGAAGTTGACCAGCCTTTATTTATTCAACGTTGTGTTAGATGGCTGTGGGAGTCTTAAAGGAAATGAAAAGTAGAAACTTTGAGGAACTTAGAGTCTGAGTGGGGAGAGAAGTCTTTGTGAAGATGATAGAGACTGATGTTATATAATTAAGCACTGACTTTGTGGTTCATCTGCGCTTGCGTAGTAGTTAGAGGAGGAGAGAGAGAGAGAGAGCAATTCTGACCTGTCTGCACCATTCTTTGTAGAGAAAGATAATGCTGTTAATAGTAACTCCTTCAAATACAATTCAGAGTGAAGGTATCTCATCTACCAACATAAAAGCCACACCTTTTAATTTTTATTTTTCTAGAAACAATCCAGAACATAACAAATATGTGAAGAATCAGGAAGTGGATTTTTCAGGAAAAAGCACAGGAGTTATGTAACATTTTCTTTACAACACTTTTCCCAATTCAAATCAACAATGGTTTATTAAAGAGCCCAGAAGTCTGTACTAAATACTATGCTAGACCTATGAGATTTAGAAAGAAAAGGACATGGTTCTGTCCTCAAAGGTTGGTTCACATTTCCATGGTTATGTGAGTCTATCAAGGCCTATCTCTTCCTATGCTCAGGCTTGGAAAAAAAAAAAAACAGTCTGAAGCAGAGATATGCAGTAGATAAGAGTGCAGAAGAAAAAAAAAAAAAAAAAAGACAAAAGTATGCCATTACATAAAAACTACCTCTGAGGCCTTTTAACCAGTTGAAGAGACAGATATAAATAGACCATTTCCAAGTATTTTGTTAGAAGCTAAGGTGGGGGTATGTTCAGAAGAGCTGCTCAGAGATGTTCTCTGCCAGGACTCAGGGCTCATAGCTGCTGCCGTGATGTGCTGTCTGAAATGGATATCGATGGGAATGAAAGATCATCAGGAGTTGGGCATGGTGTTCCAGGGAACATCAGAAATAGAGGAATACTGGAATCAAGCTACTTGTGTGGATGGGCGACTATAAACAGTTCAGTGCTTCTAATGGCATGAGTAGGAAAGGACAGGAAATGACAGTGGCCAACCATCAAGGCCTTGGAAGCCCTGCTGGGCAGCTTAAATTTCATCCTAAAGGTGAGGGAGCTCCACCAACAGATCTTAGGAACATTTGATGGTCAGGTTTGTGTGTTAGATTGAGTACTGTTTCATGGAACAGTATAAGCCAACAGAGTTTTCTCACATAACAAGAAGTCTAGAGGTAGGCAGTTACTCATTGACTCAGACATTCATTTCCACTCATCTCTTTTCTATCTTTTTGCTTTGCCATGCTTTTGTCCTCACAGTTGTCACTTCATGGTCAGAGGGTGGCTGTCTGAACTTAAAACATCACATCCATATTTAAGACACAAGAATGGTGAAAAATGCAATTATTTCCTTTCATAACCAATGGAAAAGGTCTCTCAGAAACCATCAGCCTTTCATCAGACAGCTGGCAGTTTGGTGAAGACTACACTAGCTGCAAGAGAAGCTGAGCAAGCAATCATCTTTTTACTTCTATAGTAGACTTCTGTAAGGGAGAAGGAGGTTGGGAATAAGTGTTGGTAGCTAACTTACCTAACACTTGATAATAAAGAAGGAGTGGGTGTTGTTGCCATTAATTGAAACTGAAACTTCAGAAATTGAGTAATGCATGTAGTTCTCTTAGATGTGGGTTTGAGGTGTCATCCCAAGGGGATATTCACCAGGGAGTTGGATATAAATGAAAAACTCAAGTGAAGGCTGAGGTCTTCCCCTCTATATCCCACCTACATTCTAATGACCTCCAAATATATCCCAAGCACTACTTGCAGTTTCTGAGGAGTATGTGGCTTTTCATCCTCCTAACACAATTTCAGTTTTGCCCAAGTTTGTGGAGACGTGCTAATTTACACAACTATGTTTTTCTACATGCTCACACACCCACCCTGGAATTTAAAGGATAGTAAAGTTATGCAAAGAATCACTGTGTGCAACAAGAACCAGAACTTTTCTGCCAAGCCCACCTCCAATACAAATATGTACACACACAAATCAGTGCTATACATAGAACTTGCTCTTAAATGCCCACATCTATTTCCACACTGTGGAGCAAATGTGTTTTCATTCTCTTGGTTAAAATAACAGGAACTATCATCCTACTGGAGGGTTTGGTATTTAACACAGAAGTATAACCACAGCAAAAAATGCAACTGTAGAGACTCTTGCTGAGGTCTACTGGGAAGGTACTATCCCTGGCTTGAGATAAAAATACTGCATCTAAGTAATCTTACCTCTCAAGATCTACTGTGAAGACCCAGTTCAAGAGGACTATTGAAGAAATCCTCTATAACTTTCAGCCCGAAAGGGGCCTCTGCCCCTAGCCGGTCTGGCTGGTCATGGAAATTCTACTCTGAAACTGTGGATACAAGAGAAGTATTTCTTCAGTATTTACTTTGACCAGTGGAATAGCTATGACAAATTTTTTCTTTTCCCCAGGACACAAAGTGACATTTTAAAGGAGAAACTACTCTTTTGGTGCCGTAGAGTCTTTTAAAAATATTAGAATAAGAGCTCAAAGGAATGTCTACTCAAGCCCAGCTGCACAAAGCCTCATATTTCAAGGAGAATTCAGACACTGTATTCAGACAGGGAGCCAGGACTGCTCATTTCAGCCTTTTCCCTGGTGGATCTACTTTGTAGTAAGCATCAGATTCAAAACTAGTAACATCTTCTTAGTTCAAGGGCTCTTTTTTTTCCCCTGTTTTCCAGACTATTTTGCAACATTGCTCCCCCCTCTATATTTATATTGTACTTTGTTTCCTGGATCATGAGCTCTTTTAGGTTAGGGGTCACATCTTGTACTCGGCTATTTCTTGCAGAGTTATGCCTGTCATGGTAAACCTGCAGGAAATAATTATTAAATGAATGAGTGAAAGAATGGAGGCCAGTGGTAGGTGAGTTGCTAGGCAGCCTGGTAAAGAGGATTAGAAAACTGAGGTCAGGTTAGCAGGAAAGGTGGTGTAGGGGAAAGAATGTTTCACTGAGACAGCAGACATGAATCCTAGCCCCAGGTTGGCTTGCTCATTTTCACTCATTCTATAGATATTTCTTTAAGCTTCTTCCAATGAGTCAGGCAGGCATGCTGGCAGACCATGAATAAGACAAAGTTCCTGCCCTGAAAGTATGGTGGTGGTGGTTAGGGGTGCATATGACAATCAGGGATTATTGAGATATATATGATTGGAGTTATGATAATGGCCAGCATAGGACACATAGTACAAGAAGAAGGGGATTCTAAGTCAGACTGTGGTTTCCAGAAAAGCTTTCTGAGGGAGTATTTTGCTTCAGGCCTTAAAGGATGAGTGAGTGTTGATTAGAGGAGATTAATTGGGAAAAGCATCACAGGTGGAGGAACTTGCATGAGAGAATCTTCCAAACCAACTGAGAACCAAAGTCTCAGTTGAAAGATTGGTTATGGCTAGAGCTGAAGTTAGAGGTAGGCTAGAGGGCTTTGCGGCAGTGTGATTAGTGCTTCAGAGCAGAGGTTTAGAAATCAGACAGAACTGGGTTCAAATCTCAGCTCTGGTACTTAACCAGTCATGTAACAATAACCGACTCTCCTCTCTCCCCTTGAAGTCTTAGTTACCTTAGCATAGTAGCTAGCTGCCTCACTTATTCATTGCTGTATAACAAATTACCCCAAACTGTAACACCTTGAAATAATACACATTTATTAAATTTTCCATTTCTGTAGGTCTAGAATCTGGGCCCTATTTATCAGGGTCCTCTGCTTCAGGGTTTCTCACAAGGCTGCATTCAAGATGTCACCCACAGCTACCGTGTCATCTTCACACATGGAGGGAGGATTCACTTCCAATCTTGCTTACATGTTTGTAGTGCCTTGCTGGCCATTGGCCAGAGGTTGCCTCAGTCCCTTGCCATGTTAGTTTTCCCAACATAACAGCTTCCTCCATCAGAGCCAGTAAGAGAGGCAGCCTGCTGCTATCAAGACACATGTAGCCAAATCATTGAAGTGACTTCTCATCATTATTACCACACTTTATGGGTTAGAAGTCACTAGGCCAGGGAAGGGGCTTATACAAGGAAAGCAACACCAAGAAATGGCAATCATTAGAGGCCACCGTAGTGTCTGCCTGACGCACTAGCCTAGAGCTTCTTACAACTAAATCAATGTTAGCTATTATGTTAAATGGAGAGCTGGAAAAGATAGAAAGCCAGAGAAGCATTTCATATAAGGTGTAACTTTAGGTGAACATGAGCAAGTCAAGTCACCTCAGGTCTTTGAGCCTTCATTTCCTGAATAAAATAAAAAATACCTAACCTCCAAAGAAATGTTTCTTTGGGGGTAAGGTATGTGAATGTGTGTGTGTGTGTGTGTGTGTGCGCGCGCGCGCGCACGCGCGCGCACAAATGTATATATTGTATAACTCTCCACCGTCTGTGGAAGCAAACTGGTTTGGGCCAATTTTCCATTTTGCGTTGATTCTGTGAATCTCATAGTCAGATATCTTCAAAGTTTTTAGGGCTTGGCCTGTGGGCCCAAGTTCTGTACAACTGGAATAAACATCCACAAAAAGAAATCGATATTTTCCCCAGCATTCTAAAGATTTGCTTTATACCTTCTTTTAAAATACCTTTTCTTCCAGGGAACTCGTGAGGGACTGGAGAGCGAAAACAGACTATCTGGGAAATTTCAAGCTCTTGATAATAAAAATGGTAATAAAATCTTGTCTAACTCCTGGTGCTTCACAGAGGGAATGTTTATGGTGGATGGGTTCCCCCACACCCTCGCAGCTGGTTTGTGCGGGTTTCCAGCCCCGCAGTGCGGCTCAGGTTCTATCTCTGTGTCCACCAGCTAGGGCAGCTTCGACGCCTGTAGACAGCCAGTGAGAGGCCCAGGGTCCCCCTCCCCCGCTGCTCATCCACCACGTCTGCTGGGTGCCCAAACGGGATGCTTCATCCCACGCCCCAAATGGAGCCGATCACACAGAGCCTCCTTTCACGTTCTTCCCGGGTGCGGTTTTCCCCAGGGAAGGTAAACAGCGCTCCCGACCCGGACAGAACTTAGAAGTCTGCCCCTCTGGCTTTCTACAAAGACCCGCTTCTCGACAGGGTGATTCTGGGTGGAGAGAAGTGGTCAAGGAGGGTACGACTGTGACAAATTCTCTTTGCTTGTCGACCCGAGAAGCTGGCCTCGAGGACAAGGGGCACCTGGGGACCTCAGCACACACCGTGGCCCCGCCAGCCGGGTGGGGCACACGCCGCAGCGAGGTCCCAGCTTTACAGAGGCAGCGCCACTGCCTTCGGACCCCGCCGGGTTTGATCCCAGGGGCCGGGCTAGTGAGGCAGAAGGGACCCGAGGAGGGAGTGCCCCCAGGAAGGCTCGGGGAGCGGAGGCGGAGAAGCAGCGGCTCCGGGAATTCCCGGCCTGGGGCTTTTGCCTCGCCTTGGGTAAAAGCCGACTGGCTTCCTCGACCCCTGCTTTAGAAAACTTTTAACGAGAACCAGATGTAGTGGCCGCTGTCGAACTTTCTCAGAGCCGGTGATTGGTCCCCGGCTTAGGGCCTCAGCCAGTCAGCAAGCTGGGAGGGCCGGGAGGCCCGCCCCGCTCCGGCACCCGCGGGTATCCAGGTTGGAGGCTGGCGCGGAGCTGCTGGTGGGCTGACGGGCCAGGACGCGCTGTGCCGCGGGGCAGCCGGGGCGGCCGAGCGAGCATGCCGGGGTACGGGGCAGCCGGGCTGCGGGCGCCACTGCCGCCGCCGCTGCTGCTGCTGCTACTGCTGCTGTCCCAGGCCGCGGGGCTGCAGCCAGGGGAGCTCTTCCCCTATGGGCAGTTCCAGGGGGACCAGCTCCTGAATGAAGGCGACGATGAAAGCTCAGCCGCAGTGAAGCTGGCGAGTCCCCTGCGCTTCTACGATGCCCAGTTCAGCTACCTCTACGTAAGTTCGGCCCCCTCCGGGTATGGGACTCGGCAGGTTTCTCGCAGCTTCTTTCCAGGGGTACATGTAGTATGGATCTCACCGAACCCCTGTCTTGGGAGGGGGGAAATAGTGCGCACGCTTTACTGTCCGGGAGCGCCCCTGGGGTGGGACCTGGCTTTGCAGCGGTACTGCTGCCGACCCGCTGCTTTTCCTTACCTCGAGAGAGCAAGGACGTTGGTGGCCACACAAGCAGAAAAGAAGGTAGGGTTGCTAGGGCAGCCAGTGGGGTTTGCAGTTAGGACAGCGAGACGACTGTGCACGTCTGAAGGGAGGGTGCTCCCTGCTCGGCCCTGGAGGTTTTCTCCAGAGTTGTGCCGAAAGTGAGAAAATGTGCAATCAAGATTTAGGGCTCCTGGACCTACGGCAGCGCGCTATAGGGTAGGAGTGGGCAGGTGGGACACAGGCTGAAGTTTCTCTGGTCTCCCTGAAACAGGAGTCGACCTACCAGGCTATGGGGAAGGGGGAAACTTCATGCCCGGAGCCTCCATGAGAAGCAGGTTGGGCGCGCATGTCTGGTCCTTTGGTGGCTGCCCTTGGGTTCCTTGCAGAGTCAAGGACCGTTGGTCACCTTTTGTCCCCCTCCTTTTCCAGGTGGGCACCAATGGCATCATCTCCACCCAGGACTTCCCCAGGGAGACCCAGTACGTGGACGATGGTTTCCCTACGGACTTCCCGGCCATTGCTCCCTTTCTGGCCGACATCGACACCAGCCAGGGCAGGGGCAGGATCCTATACCGGGAAGACACTGGCTCGAAAGTGCTGGGCCTGGCCGCCCGCTATGTGCGCGCCGGCTTCCCGCGTGCTGCAGCCTCCGACTTCACTCCCACCCATGCCTTCTTGGCCACCTGGGAGAAGGTGGGCGCCTATGAGGAAGTCGGGCTTGGGACACCACCCTCGGAAGAGGTAAGTGACAGGGGATGCTTGGCTCCTGAGCCATTTGAGGGAGGGGCTTGAATTCTAGGCTGGAACCCAGAGGCTGGCATAGAGCCACTTTTTCTGAGTATGCTCTTGAGCTGAACCTGATGTATCCATTGGTGGCACCAGGGCTGAAATGGCTTGGAAGTGAAGCCTTCAGGCTTCCACTGAGGATCTGAGAAGTCGTCCCTTTTAGCGAGAAAAAGTGCCTGGGGGACGAGAGGGCCCCAGTGCAGATGCAATGGGGATGGCCCTTAGAACACAGGACAGTTTACTGTTTAGTTATTTTTAGAATTACTCTAAGTATACAAGAATTATTTACAATTATATGTTCATTGAAAGAGAAACATAAGCAAACACAGGCAATTTATAAAGGAACAACCTCTCATTTTCCTACCATGCAAAGATAACCAGTGTTAAACATTTTCCTGTGTATCTTCCAAAGGTTTTATTTTCCTATCAATATCTGTATTTATGTCGTTTTCTGTTAACAATGATGAGTTCACAGTGCCATACTGTTTTGTAGCCTACCTTTCCCACACTAAATAGCATATTGTGAATATCTTTCAATGTCAGTAAATCTATTTCTACAACGTTATTTATAAAGTCTGCATAATATTTCAACCACTATGCCCAGGAGTCATTAAGGTTATTTCCAATTTTTCATCATTATAAATAATTTTGTGAAGCACTTTTTTAAAAGCTAAATCATTGTGCATGTCCTTAGCTGACATTCCAGGATTTGGAATTGGTGAGCCAGAGGGGTGCACTTTCTTTGAGGTTTTTGATAGCTTTTGCCAACTTGCCCTTATATTTACATACCCCCTAATTTATAGGAAACTGTCTTCAAGTTGTTTTATAGTCTCTACCTGAGAAACAACCTGAGCCCCCAGGTTGCTGCTTGGCAGCAACATTTAAAATACTCCCAAATTGATGTTGGGTGGGGCCCGAGTAGCTTCACAGCTGGTCAACTGCCTCATTCCTGGAGTAGGTGGGACTTCCTCCCATGAAATGAGACCTGAATCAGAAATGTCATACTCCAAAGGGCTGAAATATTTACAATTTATCTCTATTTTTAACTCACCGCCATGTTGGTTAGCTACAGAAAGATAGTAGTACATCTCCTTCCTGAGATTAAGTAGCTTTCCCACTCTAAGTAGTTCAAGATGGTGGCCATTCTTCCATGTTCTATAAAAGAAGTATTTCCTAAAGGCTGTACTAAGCAAAGCAGATTTAAAAATAAAAATTGCTTGAAGTTATGATTATTTTTGTTACTTAATTTTTTTTTTTTTTTTTTGGTCAGGCAACATCTAGCTTTGTTTTTTGAATAATTCTTTTAAATGCATAGTTTGACATTTTAAGTATTCAATTCAACAGAATACGTTCAAGTGAAGTAGATATATTGAGCACCTCCTTTGTGCAGGGCATTGGCTAGTTGGAGAAAGTTGAAGAAGGTAAGGCCCTCACCATTAGGTTTCATTCATTTATTCATCCATTCATTTATTTTTATTTTTATTTATAAATTAAAAAAAACATTTAAAATTAAGTACAACATACCTATAATAAAATATCTAGAAAAGAAAAATATTATTTATAATTTAGATAACCAGAGATCACCGCTGCTAATAGTTTATTTACTGGTACTTTTTTTCCCCCCTAAACACATATCTTCTATGTGGCATATTCATATATGTATGTTGTAAGTAATTTATATTTACTTAAACAGAGTTGAGATTTATTCATCCAACAAACCTTTTTTGTACACTTACTGTGTGTCAAGACTGATATAGGCATTGTGAAAGGACATATTCTTTACTCTTAAGGATCTCATGGTTTAGTAGGGATGTATTCAATATAAGTGTACTAGCATTTTGACTTAAGGAGACTAACTCTCCCCCTCCCTGGTTAGGGGACTGAATCGGTGAAGGTTTCCATGAAGAAGTAGCTTTGAATCTGAGTTAAGCAGAACAGAACATTCCCAAAAGAAGGATAGCATGTATCACCCATGTGCTATAAAGTAGAATGTGTTTAGGGCATTACATGTGGTACATATTACTGAAGAGGCAGGGTGGTGGGAGAAGAGGCTGGAAAGGCCATGGGGCGGGGACAGATCATGCTGTGCTAAGAGTTTGGATTTAGATTTGTGCAGGAGGCAACATTTGAAGGATTTAAAGTGGGGGGGGTTGATATTTTTTAAGACAGTTCTTTCTGACTATATTGCAAAGGTGAGGGCACAAAGGAAAGAGTGACTACTTACACACTTATAATATAGGTTATTTAAGCTATCTCCTTAATTCTGATAAGATTTTATCATCCTGTCTTCCCACAACAATCCTACAAGATAAGTACCACTTGACTTATTATTTACATTTGACAGATAACAACATCAAGTAGAAATTAAAGCTTTCGTCTAATTAATTCTGCTCTTAGTGAGGCAAAAGTAGGTTCAGAATACAGATTTCTTGATTCTTAGGGTTTTTTATTTGTTTGTTTTTTGCTTTTACCCATTTTTTCATGCAAGACCCATTTTCTTGGCATATGTAATGAAGGTAGACACAACAATAATTGTGTCTTTTCCTCAGACTTCCAGTAAATAAGGCTGGAGTTTTGTTGTCTTGATGTGATTTTAGTACCAGAAGAGTCTTTGGAATCATATTGCATTCAAAGGAAGAATGAACTTGGAATGAAATCTGCTGCCAAGGATGCTATTGAACCAAGTTAGTATTTTAATACTCTGGAGAGAATCAGCTGTATCTGTCTTATTTTTCAGCACACAACAGAGAGACAAAGTTGAGTGAGATGAATAAGGGAGAGGTATAGTTGTGCAGAAGCCCTGGGGTGATGAAATCACACTAGAGCTTGAGTTCCAGCTTTGTCAGGGCTTATTTGAAACTGAAAATTACAATATAGGCATGACTTTGTAACTATTTTTCCTCAATTTCACCTGTAGCACGGGAATAATGCTTCTCTTATCCCACTTGCCAGGTGGCTATGAGAACAACAAAAAAGATACTAAAAACATTCTGAAAGAAAACGTATTTATGAAAGGTTATCCAGTAATTCGGAAACAGTGACTTAGTCTCAGCCTTAGTCTCTTAAGCTGTAAAATGGAGTAGCAGTGCCTACCTTACAGGACTGTTGTAAGAATTAACTACAGTGATGTTTTTACATAGCTACATAGCTATGTAAAAACATACATAGTTTTACATAGCTAGTTCCTTAGACCTAGCTGGTGTGGATACTCAGCCAATCCATGTTCCCCTTCATTGGCTTGATGGGACCAGGTTCTGGCGCTTTTATTTCTTTGTCTTGTAAGGTTGCCATAATGCAAGTCCTTTACATGAAGAATCTTTATTCTTAAAGTATATTTTATTGATTATGCTACAGTTGCCCCATTTTTCCCCTTTGCACCCCTCTGCTGGTCATCACCCTTCCCTCAGGAATCCCCCCACTCCCTGCTTAGTTCATGTCCATGGGTCATGTATATCAGTTCTTTGGCTTCTCCATTTCCTTTACTGTTGTTAACATCCCCCTGTCTATTCTTTACCTACCAATTACGCTTCTTAATCCCTGCACCTTTCCCCCCATTTTCACCCTTCCCTTCTCCCCACTGATAACCCTTCATATGATCTATGATTCTGATCCTGTTCTAGTTGTTTACTTAATTTGTTTTTATTTTTCAGATTCAGTTTTTTATAGTTGAGAGTTTGTTGTCATTTTAATGTTCATAGTTTTGATCTTCTTTCTCTTAACTAAGTCCTAACATTTCATATAATAAGGATTTGGTGTTGATAAACTCCTTTAGCTTTACCTTTTCTGGGAAGCTCTTTATCTGCCCTTCCATTCTAAATGATAGCTTTGCAGTATAGAGTAATCTTGATCCTTGCTTTTCATTACTTTGAATACTTCTTGCTAATCCCTTCTAGCTTGCAAAGTTTCTTTTGAGAAATCCACTGATAGTCTTATGGGAACTCTTTTGTAGGTAACTCTCTTCTCTTGCTACTTTTAAGATTCTTTATCTTTAGCCTTTGGCATTTTAATTATGCTGTGTCTTGGTGTGGTCCTCTTTAGGTCCAACTTGCTTGGAATTCTCTGGACTTGTATGTCTATTTCCTTTGCCAAATTAAGGAAGTTTTCTTTTCTTATTTTTTCAAATAAATGTTCAATTTCTTACTTTTCCTCTTCTCCTCCCAGCATCCCTATGATTCATATGTTGGCACTTTTGGAGATGTCCCAGAGCCTTCTTGTCCTCTCCTCATTTTTCGGAATTCTTGTTCCTTCATTTTGTTTTGGTTGAATGTTTATTTCTTCGTTATGATCCAAATAGTTGATTTGAATCCCGGCTTCCTTTCCTTCACTCCTGGTTTCCTGTGGATTTTTTTGTTATTTTACTTAGTGTAGCCTTCATTTCTTTCCTTATGCATTTGCCATACTTATTTATTTCTCTGAGCATCCATATCACCTCTGTGTTGAACTCTGCATCTGATAGGTTGGCTACCTGTCTCCTTTTGCTTAGTTCTTTTTCTGTGGTTTTGATCTGTTTTTCTATTTGGGCCATGCTTCTTTGTCTCCTCCATTTGACTGCCTTCCTGTGTTTGCTTCCACATGTTAGGGAGAGCTATTGTACCCGTTATGCTGTAAGAGGAAGAGCCTTAGGTATTCATCAGTACTGGGCAACCTGTTTCACTGCCTTGTGGCTCTGTAAGTAGGGGAGGGATCAGAAAGTGAACAAGGCTGCTTGCTTGGCACTCACCCCTTTCCCAGTCACTTTGCCTGCTTCCTGTATAGGATCAGCACCCCTCTTAACTGTTGCCATGGTGATGGTTCCCAGAGTTGATGGGTTTGCACACATTCTAGGATGATGGGGCTCCTCTAAATGTACTCTCTTGAGGGATGGGCAGTTTCTTTCTCCACCCCAAGCCCCACTGGTTTTCATAAAGCTATGAGGCTTTATTTTCTGGGCACTGGAACAGTGAGCTGCATGGTCTATCCTTGGGCTGAGATCACTCCCCAGGTGTCCCTCCTGGCTTTTATCCATGATGAATGCAGGACCATTTGTCTCGCTGGCCACAGCCACTGCCTTCTCACCAGTGCCTTGCCTGTGCCACATCACATCCTTTTTGTCCCAGCTCTCCAGTTCTGCCCCTCCTTCCCATCTGGATAAATATTTCTTCTCAAACCCTTCGTTTTCAGACTTCCATACAGTTCAATTTCCTGGCAGTTCTCGTTGTTTTTTGTTTTGAAGTAGTTGTAATCCTTCTATGGTTGTGCAAGGAGGCAAAGCGTGTCTACCAATGCCTTCCTCTTGGCCAGAGATCTTACATAAGGACTCTTTAAATACAAGGTTTTCCAAACTGCAATTTCCATCTGGGCTTTTTTTGGGGGTGGGGAGTACAGGAAGATTTGTAGATTCCATCTCTCTTCCACTTTTCTAATTAAAATCAATCTTCAGATATTGCCATATGCCGAGTTGGCTTCAGAGTTTATTTCGTTTAGAAAGAAGATGAGGATTCTGTTTAGAAAGAGAATGTTGAAGGGTGTTCTAAATACTTTAAAGAGCTCTGGGACTTGAGCTCTTATTTTAATAGTTCTTTCAAGGTAAATTTTGGCAAGTAATCTACTTTGCTTGAAAGAGTCCTATATGGCTGGCTTGCTTTCTTCCTCCTCCTCCTCCTCCTCCTCCTCGTCCTCCTCCTCCTCCTCCTCCTCCTCGTTCTATATAGCTTTCTTAAACCTTGGCATATTAACCTTATGTTGCAAAGTTACTGGAAACCTGAAGATATCAGAGTAATGGCAACTTTACTACTTAAAACAATTTCAGTTGTCCTTTCTCTCCATGAATATTCATGGCGGGTGTGACAGGATGTGGTAACTGATATTTCAGGGATGCCAAGATGTAACTGCATTTAAAAATAATGAATGAATAAATAGTGTTTATCAATTCAGTTAATCTGAGATTTCTTGAGCTGTCATAGGTAGTTTACAGGGCAAAGAAGTCACAGTATTGACATTCAAACAACTTATTGATGGGAGACATAAAAGAGGGCTAGTGTTTACTTTAGCTGCGTTTTTTTTTTTTTTCTTTTGGAAAGGGGAATATTGATTGGTTGTTGTTAGAGGGATGGAGGTTATAGAGAATTGGTTACACAGATCTGTGTGGTGTGGGGAAAGTTTTGTTGACCTAAATTTTAAGTTTGACTGAAAGAATAAATCTTGATAATGAGGCAGCAGGAGAGAGTGTTCTGAGCTAGGGTGTAGGAGAAGGCTGGGAGAGCTGAGGCTGGAGAAATGGATGAAGGAATCATGGGGCAATAACATAAGATGAGCAGAAGATTGCCCCCTGGAAGCCTCAATGTAGGGACTGAGTGAAGTATGTTGACCTGTAAAATAGATAATAGCTGTGGCTGGTGGCACAGTGGATAAGGTGCCAGCCTGCGAACCCAAAGGTCGTTGATTTGATTCCCTGGGCAGGGCACATAACCAGGTTGCAAGCCAGATCTTCAGCCAGGTCCATAGCTGGAGGCAGGTGAAAGGCAACCATACACTGATGTCTCTCTCCTTCTCTGCCTCTGTCCCTTCTCCTCTCTCTAGAAATAATACATAAAATCTTTAAAAATAAATAAATAAAAAGGATGATAGTCATTAATGGAGGGCATTGGATCCACAGAGGGAATGAGAGGTAAAAGCAGGACTTTGTTGTAGCTTTTTGACTTCTGGACTTGATGTTCAGAAGAGGGGGGGTCTGCAGTCTATCTGAAAGCATTTAGCCAGAGTCTTGGATGTAGCTATGAAGACACACAGTGAGACATATAAGGAAATTGGTTTAAGAAATGCTGAAGTTTTGCCAAAGACTAAGGGTCAGGAAGGATATGACAGCACTGAGCATTTATTTTTGAATTTGGGGCAGGATCTATAGGAATTAGGACAGAAAATGAATGAGGGAAAATCATGCATGGGACGGTATCATGCAGGTAGTGGAAGAGGGCGAATTACACCAAGGAAAGGAGGTTGGTGTTGACACCAACACTGGAGGCTGGAAGTCAGCGGTGCAACTGTAGAATGCATGTGGCCCTATGGAGGAGAGAAAAGAGGGCGTGATGACCACTTTCAGAGTCACCTTACTGATTAATTTTCATTGTAATTTTTGTAAGCCACCATAGGCAAAACCCTTTGGCACAGGGATGGATGGCACTGTTTTGATTTTTTCCCCAGATGACTAAAATTAATTAAATGAATTACAAAGATTAGAAACTTATAGGATGGATACTTACCTGGCAGGGGAGGATACCATGATCACGAAGGTGGTTTTCCCAGGGTGAGGCTTATCCATTGCACTCCGGATGTGCTGACCCCTGCGATTTCCCCAAATGTGGGAAACTCGACTGCAAAATTTGTGGTAGTGGGGGACTGCGTTCGCGCTCTCCCCTGGCAAAAAAAAAAAAACAAAAACAAAAACAAAAAAAAAAAACAACAAGAAAGAAAGAAACTCATAGGATGGGCATGTTCTACATCCATCAGCTTGGCTCTGCCGGCTGTCAAGGCAGTATTAACCTGTGACCCCCTCTACCCAGAAGGGAGAGTTAGACTCCTGCCTGCTTTCTGCTGAAGGCTCTGGCCTTTCTCTCTTTCTGATAACAGGATGGCTGAAGCCTTGAAGCTTGGCAGCCACTGACCCAGATCCTCTGCCTGCAGAGGCCCCTCTCTCCTCTCTGGGGTCCTGGAGGACTTGGGAACCTGTGACCCTTTTGCAGGGCTTGGCAGTCCATCTGAAGGTTTCCGCACAGAGACAGAGCATGGGGGATTCTTGCAAAGGCTTGTCTCCAGGAATGTGAAGACCTTTCTGGTCTGGAAACAAGTCAAGGAGTGCTTTAGGGGGAGGACTTGAGAAGGCCATTCTTTAGCCAATTAGATGTAGAATTTTATGGAACTGAGTGAGAACTTTAAAGGTGATCGTTTGTGGGTGGGTGGTTTTTAAGTAGCCAAACTCTTGGTTAGTACTGTGGGATCCTAAATTCTATTTTAAATTCTTTTTTCATTTGCCTTTATTGAAATGCTCACCACCTATAATAAGTGCTTGTCTCAGGGATGGCTTGTAAAAGACATTGAGTAGATTTTCATGGAAATGAATTTGTTGACTGACTGAAGAATGAATGAATGAAATAAAGGGCTAAATGCCCGGACCCCAATAGCCCAGTGAGAATGTCGGACTCCTCTTCCTAGCTCTGTTTACTTTTCCCCTCCCCTCATCTCCCATCCCCTTTAATTCCTTCATAATCTATAGGCCCTCCTTATCTCATAGAGTTCCTTTAAACTTAGAACCAGGATTTCTTCCTACCTCACATTTATTGTGGGCAATCAATGCCGGGAGCTTTGAAAGTTTAGCTTTTAGAAACATTCTTTTTCTTTTCTTGAGTACTTTTCTTTCCCTAGTTGGATTTTATTCTAGCTAAAGTAAAACTCAGAAGTTACTGAATCCACATTAATTGATGATACACAATGTATATATAGTCACATTGCAGAACAATCTTTATTTATATTTGACAGAAGTTCAGGCTTCCCAGCTTTGAGAAATCGTAGAAAATATGTTTTGCCTTTTTTGTTGTTGTTGTTGAAAGAGCCAAGCTTTGCTGAAGAAACAATTACCAACTACAATAATAACAAATATACAACCCTCTCCCCTTAACTTGAGTTTGTGAACTTAAAGAAAGAAAAACAAAGATCAAAGCCAAGCAAGGTGACCTTTTCAATGTTAGATACTGAAAAGAAAGGTTGTGTTTCATTTCTTTTTTATTCTTGAAAGGCACTTCAAAACCTGTGTGTCTGTCTTACAAGCAAAACCTCAAAACTATACTCTGAAATAAAACATTTTTAGGAAGAATTAACTTTAGGAGAGACCTTGAACACTATATGGGGGAGGACCCAGGACAGGACAAATTGCAGGCCACATTCCTCTTGTTTGTTGTTTTATTTAGTAAACTGTGATGTTCTCTGTGCCTAATTTTGACAGTCTAGCAAGTTGGGGTAATAACACTACCTATCAGTCAATGTTTCTATGATCCACATTATTTAAAAAGCAGCAGTATTTGCCCTGGCTGGTATGGCTCAGTGGACTGGAGCTGGTTTGTGAACCCAAATGTCGCTGGTTCGATTCCCAGCCAGGGCACATAACCAGGTTGCATGCCAGGTCTCCAGCAGGTCTGTGGTTGGAGGCAGATGAAAGGCAACCGTACATTGATGTTTCTCTCCCTTTCTTCCTCCCTCCCTCCCTGCCCTTCTCTTTAAAAATGATGAATAAGCCCTGGCTGGTAGCACAGTGGATAAGGCACCAGCCTGCGAACCCAAAGGTCACAGGTTCGATTCCCCAGACAGGGCACATAACCAGGTTGTAAACCAGGTCTCCAGTCAGGTCTGTGGCTGGAGGCAGGTGGAACGCAACCATACATTGATGTCTCTCTCCCTCTCTGCCTCTCTCCCTTCCCCTCTTTCTAAAAGTAATAAAATAAAATCTTAAAAAAAAAAACAAAAAAACTATTTAATAAATAAATAAATAAATAAAAATAATGAATAAAATCTTAAAAAAAAAAAAGCAGTAGTATTTATAAATTCCTCCCAACTTCCCTATTAAATTATAAAAGGGGTGGGATTTAGTGAGAGGTGTTCTCAAAGTTCTATGTATAGCATCTTTTTAAGATATCCAAGCACTATAAACAAGTCATTTTGGTGGGCTGGGAGGAGATAGCAGGATGTAGATAAAGGTAAAAATATGTCTCATTGAAAATATGAGGATAAAGTGAACTTTGACGGGTGATTCTCTAAGGATCTGCTTGGGTGTTGAATTTGTGGCTAATTCAGCTCCTGATCTCACTACCTGATCTGCTTTAGCTCCTGCTGTATTTATTATCATTCCTAGGGTCTCTCTCCCCATACCCGTACCCCAACCCCAAGGTACGGTCTGGGGCATGCATCCTCCTCTGCAGCCTCTGCTCCTGCTTTCAGTAACTCCCCTACAATTCCAGCCATGGCTATTTCCCTTCCTACGAGGTGAGACTGCCCTGGGCACAAGCTCCTCTGCTTCTTCAGCACCAAGCATAATGTCTGGTGCTTAACAGGCAGTTGGTTGTTTGAATCGCTGTACAAATGAATCAATAGTGGAGTTTATAAACACATAAATGGCATCCGGGCCAAATGAGGTGAATGCTAACTAGAAACACCACAGTGGTGTTAAGGAGGGTCAGAGGATAGTAATAAGTCTATACAGAATCACACAGAGGCCTCATTAGAAGCTCAGGAAGGTTTCAAACACAGAGAAACCAGCGCAAAAGCACAAAAGTATCAGAGGACACGGGAAAGTGGGGCATGTTGACACATCTAATGGAAATCTAGCAGCTCTGAACCTGGGAGGAGAGCTCAGGGCAGGTTCCGTAGCACCCTGAATGGCAGGCTAAGGAGTCGTCAGAACGGCCTGGTGGTACAGGATGCGGACTGATCTGGCCAGCCTGTCCCCGTGAACTAGCTACCTGACCTTATAGGCAGATTTGTTAGCCCCTGTGTTTCTGTTTCCTCTCCATAATGCTGGTGCTGGTGGGGAAAGATTGATGGAAGAGAAAAGAGAGTGCGCCTGTGAGAAGGGTAAAGAGGCCTTTTGATCTGCCAGCACCTAACATGGTACCTGCCTACAGTGGGCAGTCAGTCCGTAGGCCAATGAATGAATGATCCATATGAGTGCCAGGGCAGTGAATGAGGCTGGTGGCAGTGGGAACAGACAAGGTCAGTGTGCAACTTGCTCTCAGCTCCAAAAGAGGTTTGGATGGGAGAAGTTTGAAACCTTAAAAGGTATTATTTTTTTAACTCGTGCTTTTACCTATGCATATTTCAACTAGTCATCTAAATTGATAAAAGATGATTATAATAATGTAGTTATCAAGTTATATTGTAACTTGAAGAGGAAATGTAAAAGAATAGCATGTATAAAAACAGTCTGGAGAAATCCTAAGAAGAAGGAAAACCCTTTGTACTTTCTGATGCATTGCTTGCATTGTCTTTTTGTTTGTTTGTTTTATTAAGAATATTTCCTTTTATGTTTTTTCACAGTTGAATACTTTCCAGGCAGTTCTGGCATTCGATGAGTCTGACACCTACACCCTCTTTCTTTATCCTGCCAATGGCCTGCAGTTCTTTGGAACCCGCCCCAAAGAGGCCTATAATGTCCAGCTCAAGCTTCCAGCCCGGGTGGGATTCTGCCAAGGGGACACTGATGACCCAAAGAGAGAGGGAGCCTATTTCAGCTTGACTAGCACCGAACAATCTGTGAAAAATCTCTACCAGTAAGTACCACATGGCCCTTTCCTTTTAGAATGTATGGATTGTTGGGAGATACCCAAATGTGAGTGGCTGTAAGACCATGAAAGAATATCTTGGTGGTTTCTAGGTGAGGCATCAGGCCAAAACCAGGACTAGGCGAGACACTGAGAGGAGCAAGTTCACCAAATAGAAAAGGTCCTTTATTTTCCTTGCCCTGTTGACTAATGATACTTGAAACAGAAGTGTGTGTGTGTGTGTGTGTGTGTGTGTGTGTATGTGTGCATGTGTGTTTACAGAGCCACTGAGGCTTGCTATGGAAAACATTGCTCTTGGAACCACATAAAAATAGCCAGGAATATAACTGCCCAGGTTGAAGTTTTTCAGGTTCATTATTTCATAGAAGGAGATGGGATTTTAGTCGTTTGGACCTATAATGTGTTAAAAGTTAAGGTAAGAGTAATGTAGTTTGGGGAGCAAATACACAGACAGATAGATTTTTAGAAGTCTTAGGATTTCTCTATGGCTTTGTTATCCAAAATCGTACCAATTGGTTTCCCATGGGGTGGCCAGGACTGACTGAGGGCATTCCTTAGTCCCATCAGCTTACCATGTTCAGGCAGTCTTAAACCTTTTGCGTTTTGGCAGTCTGCATCAAGCCAGGGCAGGGATTAGCACCTATTGATGTTTATTAACTTCAGGGCTTTAAAAAAATATCCTTGCTTTTATTCCTTCCCTGAATACTGACCTTGAAGCTAGACAGAACACATATGGCACTTAGCTTCCCTGCCTGCCTCTCAGTTTCACTCCATTATTCCTGGGTATTGGAACACATTCCACCTTTGCATGGCACCTGCTCTGTTCAGCTACCGGAGTGGGCCCTACAATCAACTGTGTCACTCAAGCTAACATTTATTGAGAGCCTACTAGTTGCCAAACATTGTGCTAAAACTTTCAAGAAGCTATCTTACTGAAAATTCACAAGAATCCTAGGAAGGAAGTTATACTCTTCTTAGTTTGACAAATGAGTTTAGGAAGGTTACATTGCCTGTAATCTCAGTAGAGCAGCAAAGCCAAAATTCAAACTCAAGCCTGGAACTCTGAACTACTTATGCTAAATCCTGGTTTTCTCTTCTGGTCCTATGATCCTTGCCAGGCAAGTTTAGGTCTCCATCAAGGCTGCCTTTTAGTCTAGACTCTGGAAAGAACTTAGATCCTTGCCTTTTCTCCCTGGATGCCACAGACTTTCTGCTCCTCAGATATTATGGAAAGCTCACAGGGGACCAAGCACTTGAAGGACAAGACCCCTACAACAAGCATACACACATACATACACACACACATTTACCTCCTTTCAGGCCTTCCCTCATTGTTATCTTTGATGCTTTCCAGAAGCCTCTGAGTTGCTTGATGTGAGCAAAAAATAGCTGTGGAGCCAGAATGATTAGCAGAATGGTTTTTCTTTAAGTGTAACCTATGCTTAATGTTGAAAAATAAAATAAATTCTAAACAATGCACAATAACGTGAAATAAAGGCAAAAGCTTCCCAGTATTACTACTTCAAATGATAGCTAGTGTTAATATTGTTCCGGAATTTTATGTACATGTAAAAAATTTTAAAAGCCAAAATGGTTCTTTACATACGGCATTTTCCCATTTACCACTGTCTTATAAGCCTCTTTCAGTATAATAGCTGTTTATACTATCATTTTAAGGCTATAAAATATGGCTATATATATTGTATTAAGACAGTAACTTATCAATGAACATTTAACCTGCTTCTGGTTTTTCCTTGTATAAATATCATTGCAGTAAACAGCATAATATACAGAGTGGGGCAAAAGTAGATTTACAGTTGTGAGTGTGTGAAGCACAGAATTTATTTATTCTTATATTATTATTTATTATTATTTTCCACATGAGCAACTGTAAACCTACTTTGGCCTCACCCTGTACATTGCTCAGATTCTCATTACTCTTAAAAGTAGAATTGCTGAGAATGGGTATGTTAAGGTTAACAGTCTGACGTGTATGAACAAATTGCCTTTCAGAAGCTTTGTACCAACTCTTACCAGTACTGAAGGGCGGTGATTGAGTGTCTTTTCCCTACAAACTTCTATCTTTTGTAATATTTGTGAAACTGCTGGTATGAAGTGTTCATATTTTTACTGTAATTTCTTTGATTACAACTAAATCTGAACACCTTTTCATATGATTAATAGCCATTTATCTGTCTTTTTGTGACTTATATGTCCATATCCTTCGCTATTTTCTGTTGGAGTGTTTACAAAATAACTCTTTTAAACAAGAAAAATAAGGAGCAGGTCTCAGTCCTTGTATATTATGTGAATATATTGACCCACTTGTTCATCTTTCAAGTTTCCATAACCTGGAAGTTGTAAGTTGAGGGTTGTCAAAGTTACTTATCTTTTCATGATTTCAGGTCTTGGCATTATTCTTAGAAGGGCCTACTTTATCTCCAAATTATAGAAATGTTCCTCAATTAAATCTTCTATTTTATATTTTATTACTTACATTTTCAAAAATATAGAAAAGTAGAGAGAGTAGCTAAATGAATACCCAAATGCTTGTAATCTAGAGTCAAGATGTTGACATTTTACCATATTCATCAATATTTTTTCTTTTTTGTTTCAGTATTTTAAAGTCAGTCACACACATCAGGCCATTTACTCCAAAATACTTTAGCATACATCTCTAAAGAATTAAGTTACTTTTCCTAGTTGCCTTTGAGCTTCATCATTATAAGCTCAAAGGCCATAAATTATATAATTCAGAGTGAGCTTGTCATAAATCTTCTGAAAATTTAATATGAAAGCATGCATTTACATTTTTGAGATTATAGTTTACTATCTCCTGAAAGGCAGTCATTGCTAAGTACTTATTATGTGCAGGGCCCCAAGGTAAACATTTTATATGATTTCCTAACTTAATCCTCCTAACAACCCATGGAGGATGACACTGTCACCCCATTTTGTAGTCTTGTGTTTTTCTTCTAGGAAATAAATTCTTTCTATCACTAAGCTTTCCAAATGACCTTGGGTTTTAGGATCAACTCAAATGGGTTACTTTCCCATCATGCACAATGACAAAAGCCGAGAGAGTGATTTATATTTAATTAGGAGCTTATTTTATTTAGCTTTTATCTGCCATAATTTGTATTTCCTCACTCTTTGAAGCTTTTGTCATTTTTTTGTTTCTAACATCAAGAAGAAATTTCACAGCTGCAACACCTCTGATGTGATAATAAACTCAGTATCTCAAATCTTCAGGGTTCTCTCTTATCTTCTTCAGTGTTCCTTATTGGCTTGCCAAGAAACACCAACATACGTTCTCAGAACTTACCAACAATACATAGCATATTGCACAAAGAATCACAGTTTTTCTTTCTATATTCCTGTTCCCCTAAGTTAATTACAATAGCAGCAGCAGCAGCCACTGCAATTACACACACAATTGCGTGCACACACACACGGAGATAGAGATTCATGAAAATCTCTATCTCTATTTTTATCTCATAAATAGAATTTATGAAAATACTATTGCTATAGAAATCCAAATGAATATAAGCACCTACCTCATTAGTGAAGTTCTCTTGTGAGTCATTGAATTCCTTACTGACTTATTAGTTCATTAAGTCTTATTCCTCATTGACTGACCTTTGAGGAAATTCCATAGGATGGGGAGCTTTGAGTCTGGTATTTTGTGTGCACACTAGAGAAACCCATAAACTGGTGTATTCAAGCTAGCCTGACCCTAGTTTGGCTTTTTCCTTATTTTTAGAAACTTTGTATGTAGTCCTTCCCTTCAGACTGTATCATTGGCTCTAAACTAAATGATCATTGGGCTGTTCTGGGGACTGAATTGCCCATGTTATTTTCCAGTAGAGTGAACTCTTGATTTTCAGGTATTTTTGAATACTTCTTAC
This sequence comes from Noctilio leporinus, assembly GCA_004026585.1. Classification (NCBI taxonomy): domain Eukaryota; kingdom Metazoa; phylum Chordata; class Mammalia; order Chiroptera; family Noctilionidae; genus Noctilio; species Noctilio leporinus. Next base: position 40,580 of record PVIW01003178.1, on the reverse strand, counting down.
CTATGACATTTTTTAAAGTTTAATTTTATTGTTGTTTTATTACATCCATCTCCTTTTTCCTTTCCTGTCCCCCTCCCCATGCACCCACTCCCCCCAAAGTCAATCGCACTTGTACATGTCCATGCTTCTTCCATGCTAGTTCCTTGACTAAACTGCTCCCCTTCTTTGCCTCCCCCTCCCCCTCCCCCTCCCCCTTCCCCTCTCACTGAAAGTCTGTTCATTGTATTCATGTATCTGGTTCTGTTTTGCTTATTTGTTTGTTTTGTTCATTACTGTCCTGAAATGGGTGAGATCATATGGTATTTGTCTTTCACTGACTGGCTTATTTCACTATGCATAATACTTTCTAGTTCCATCCATGTTGTTGCAAAGGTTAGGAGTACCGTCTTTCTTTCTGCTGTGTAGTGACCCATGACATTTGTATTAAACTATTTTCTTATTTCCCCCTTAACTTTGTTCTGCCTTGGCTCAGCATTTTAGACATATTCACTTATATTTCTTTGATTTTTTAAAATTGACTCACCATTCTTTGTGAATTACTTAATTGATTAATCCATGTGACTAAACAGTGAAATGTCTTTAATGTTCTGTAGAGTAATGCTAATTCAGATGCTGATTGATTATAGAGTATTTTTTTTGTTTTTGGACATAAAATAATTATTATCTTGTAATAATATCAAGCCCAAGTTTAGAGCATGGATTTTGGTGCTAGTGTTGAATCTAAGCTGTGTCAATCATTAAGATTAGCCTCTAGAAACCTATTTTCTCCTCTGTAAAACTGGGCATGGTAACTGCCCCTACCTTGCAGGTTGCATTGAAGAATGTTAAGCACTTGGCACATAACTAACTCTTAAAAGCATGTAGTAGTCATTATTATTTAAGTGCTTGGTGAAAGTTTTTCAGCATATGTTTCTTAAAAGTAGAAAAAAGATAAATGTTCCTGCATTCCTCTTTGTTTTCAATCAGCCAAATTTTAGATAAAATGTGGATTATAGAGCAGATTATAACTTGATAGTCTAGCATTCTGTGAAACATAGCCTTTGAAAGTGAATACTGAATAAGAGGTGGTTTCTATCAAAATTTCAATGTAGTACTTTTAGTTGACATGTAAGTCTCATTTTTTAAAAAAATTTTATTGTTGTTGTATTACATTCATCCCCTTTTTGCTCCCCTCTGTCCCCCTCCCCCCGTCCCCCTCCCCTCTGTAAGTCTCATTTTATTTGGTTTTTCTGCACTACTGAAAACTCTGAATCTGATCTTGATAGCCTGTTAGTTTTCAGATAAATTGCTCACCTTTGTAAGAAGGTATATGAATAGCCTTTTGATTATAATGCACTGTTCCTTTTTATTTAGACACAGCAACCTGGGGATTCCTGGAGTGTGGGCTTTTCATATCGGCAGCACCTCTGCTTTGGACAATGTCAGACCAGCAACGTTTGGAGGAATCCTTTCCAATGCCCGCTCATTAGTGTCCCTGGAGCATCCCTTCCGCTGTGCTTCAGCCCTGGAAGGCAAGTACAGTGAGGACAATTTGGATTATCATTGTGAGAATGGGAGAAAGTTGAATTCTCCCTACCCCCACCCCCCAAGTGAACCAGAGAAGGTGTTGAAAGGCCACAGTGGTATCAATATTTCCACTCAAAAGCTGATTCAAGGCCTGTAGGATGTGGTATCTCTCTTCCAAACTCTGATCTGGCCTTCCCTTGGCATTTAATACCTAGCAATATGCTATTCTACCTTGAAAGAGAATCTTCCACTTTGGACCCTCCAATCAGAGAGGGGAGGTGTGTGAAGGAGATAGATGCCCCACATATCAGAGGCCAAGTCTTCTAATCAGCTGGGGACCAGGGGCCTGGCTCCATCAGGGGTAGAAGGAAATTCATTGAATCCTTTACAGGGAGCCCCACCTCCCTACCTTGAAAACAGAAGTATGTTGCCTTCAGAAAGGGATGCTCCTCCAGCCCGTTCTGAATGAGAGGTAGTTCTGCCCAATTATACCTACCATGTGGAAGGGGTGGAAGATGCCAACAGTCCAACATGGCAGGGGACGGGGTAAGCGGGTTGCAAAACTGGGTGCTTAGATTCCATTTTTAAATAGCTGGTTTTGCAGGGAGTCATGCTTTTTCTCCCAAGCGAGTACATGGAACGTTTAGCAAAAAAGAAGATTGGAACTGATTTTTTTAAACGCATGCTTTGGGAGATAGAATATCTTTGCTTTGCCAAATACATCTTGGCAGACAAATTCCGTTTGGAATCTCTTGACGATTAATAATGTTTTTTAAAAATGGGCCTCATGAAGCAAGTGGGGAAGGACTGGCTTGCTTGTGCCAGCTATGCTCTCAAGTGTAATGAAGTATTGCAGTTTCCAAGTTCAGCAAAGGTAAAACATCCTGGGGCTTCATGTGCATGGCGGTGATCGAGGGCAGGAGACTTTAGTTTTCTGTGGCCAACATTCCAGATTCTTCCTCTGTTATGGGACAACTCTTGTGCTCCCCTTGGCTAGAGCTGCTTGGTGGTGTACGGGGAAGGAGACCCATGGGGAAAGAAAACTGCTAACCACCTGTGTCTTGTCATTTCTGGTTCATGGCTGTGCAGCTGTGGTATTCACCTCCCTGGAGCCTTGTCCTCATTTCATGACTCACTGACCAGAGTGAGGGGCCTGGAGAGAAATGCTGAGGGGAGGCAGTGGGTAATTAACACAGACGTGGAGTCTGTGTCGCCTTCTCGTCCTAGCTGAGACTTGTGGTGTCAGCTCTTTTTTCCCAGGCAGGGATGTAAACACATGGAGGGAAACTGACCGCAGAGTCATTCCGTTTGTTCCAAGTCCTCCTCATCTGACCTCTCATAGGAGGGAAGAGGTCAGAGGTCAAGGCATTCTTCAGGACCTCCTTTCTTTCCCCACTTGTTTTTGTCTCCCATCCCTTTTGTGATAAAAACATCCTTTTTGTGATTGAAAAAAACAAAAAACCAAAAGAGGGTCTTCTGGGTGCTTCTGCTGTGGTATCGAATTTGCTTGAAGAAGTACTTATTTTGTGACTAAAGTGACACTGCAATGATTAGAGGGTGAGTGTTGGTGTCAGACTGGGGTTGAATCCTGGCTGCCATACTCCTTGCTGGCACCTAATGTAACCCCAAGCCTCTGACTACTCCTAGATTTGCTGAGAGGATTAAATGAGATAATGAAGTTCTTGGATTAATGTCGGTACAGTTGGGTCTTCATAAACGGTGGTTGCTATTCCTGATGATAGAAAACACAGCAGTGGGAATGAGATGGGGGCTGAGTAGAGGATAATGAACTGGCTTATTAATTGATTGGGCTTCATTTGTGCCTAAGGGCTACGCTTCTGTCGCGTTGAAGATGTTGATTTTATTGATAGACTTAAGAACATTCCATCCCTGTTGGCAATCTCCTGACTTTTCAGCATAAAAGTTTCATATATCTAAAGAAAATTTAAAATGGAGTATCAAAAGTTTTTTTGCAAAGGAATTTGGAGGAAAAGGTGTATTTCTAAATGGTATCTTCACTTGTGATTTCCTGCCATGGGAAGAGGTTGGATTTCTTAAAGAGTGAAGAGGAAGGGGCTGCACCCCCTGCTTTGACCCATGACAGGCTGAGGTTGCTGGAGTCACAGTGGAGGAGGTTTGGGGAACTGGCCGTAAAGAACAGAGGCACAGCCATAACCCTTTTGGGGCACAAACCATGATATTTATCAGCTTCTGGAAGGCATCCACTACTGACATCTTGGAAATGGCAAGATGCATATGAAAAAGCTGGTTAATATACCAGGACAGTTAGAAAGAAGAAATCTAATGAGAAGGTTTTGAACTTTGGAGGGAAAAAATTAACAACCATTATGTTAGAGAGAAGAAAGGGAAACCTTGAAAACTTGAAAGCAGAGAGGGAAAATAGGCGAGCCTCTGTTTGCACCTCAGCTTTTAGGAAGACTGTGTGAAGTATAGAACCATGCAGCTGTTAGATACGATTGGGGGGAGGGTCCATGAACTTTTTTCTTTTCCACATGGAACTCTCGCACGTCAGAGGTCTAGCAGGCAAAAGTCGACTTCCCCTGGAATCTGGTGGGGAAGGGTAGCAGAGACACAGCACACCGCCTGCTAACCGCCTAGCCATGCTGCTTGGCTTTTTCTACAGATGGAGCGGAAAAAGTGTAGATTTTGGTGTTGGGTGAACTGGAGCTTGATTTGCAGCTCTGTTGTGAGCTTGGGGTAAGACATGTGCTCTGTTTGGCTACCATTTTCCTCAGTTCTGAAATGCAAAAGTTGCAGACCTCATTAACGCTGGGCATCAGAAGCACCCTGCCCAATGGATTTTACTTTCCCATTTAAAGCTTCACGGTAGTCACCTTGCTAAGGCATGAAATGAAGATTTAGTCAAAGGCCCCCTTGAATTTCTCTGTTTTCTCTGTTTGCTTGAATTTTTCCCCCTTAGGGACTCTCTTTATTGACTTGTCTTGTTGAGAAATCTAGATTCTTTTCAGTTCATGTCTATACCAGGTAAGAATGGCCCAATCACAAGCCAGCTCTAGCCTCAAATGTATTATTTGCTTTGTTCTGTTTTTATAGCCACAGAACCAGCAATAAAATGAGTGTGTGAGCGTCCTCTGAGGTGTCTTGTTTCTCCAGGGAGCGCTAGGAGCTTGCTGCCAAGCCAGAAAGTTGCCTGAGCACCTGCCATGGGCCGTCTCTGACCGAGGCACTAGTGGGGGGTTTTGCTGGTTTTGTGGAGGACCCTCTGGGGCTTGAAGAAGGAACTTCACTATAGACTGCGCTGTCACAGTCAGGCCTCGGGATTGCGCTGTGAGGTAGACACTTATCCTTCCCACTCTATCGATGAGGAAACTGAGGCCTGGAAATACTGAGTGACTGGGCCGAGTAAGAGACAGACTAAGATGACTTGGAAGTGAGCCGAGAGATGGTGCAGGGAAGTCATTGTGAAGGAGGAAGGGCTTGAGCCAGGCCTTAGGGTCAGAGCTTAAGGAGTTTAGAGAAGGAGAATCTGGGGAAATATTCTGGACAAAGAGGTGATTAGAATGGGGGTGTGGAGGTAAACACGGAGAGAGGGACTCTGGGAGTGAATGGAGGGATGGGCGTGGGAGAGGAGCTGCCCCTAAGGACTATAGCTGACTAGACTGGGACAGCCTGTGTGTTGGGAGCAGAACTGTCAGGGGTCTGAGATATTCTTAAACCTGCTGGTACCTGGAGGTTCTAACCTCAGGCTGCATGATGAATTAGAAAGGAGAAGGGACCCCTGGCTCTCAGAAAGCTCAGGCAGTCATGCTCCTTGTGGGGGAACCACCTGGTTTCTCCTTCGATGGTGATCATGCTGGGAAAACCTAGGCAGGAACAGATTTCCCTGTGGCTTCCAGTCCAGCTGCCCTTGTGGCCACAGGGAACTGCAGGGATGCTGCCATGCAGTTTCTACCTGGGAATGAACTGGAGCAGGCTCTGCTACCCAATCCAGCCTTCCAGGCAGGAACGCCCTCTCCGGCCTCATCCCCAGGTTGCTGTGGGTCTGTAAACAGGAGGCCCTCATACCTGTGAGAACCTGCACGGGAGAGCCTGCTTGGCGACATAACCATGGCTGCAACCCTGCTCCTCGCCCCAACCAGGGTCCTAGTATCTGTTTACCCAACCAGCATTGCTATGCACCACATGCATACATCAAAATAAATGTGAAATGCAGGAAAAAGCATACCACTGTTTTTTTGCTATACATTTGGGTGTGGTTTATCTACTACTTAGTCTATCATTCTGGGAGGTGGGGAAACAGCAAACTCTGCAGTGGCTATCAGGGCCTTCTTTCTGGAGGGAGTAGTAGAACTGGTTAAAAAACAGTCACTCCAGCTGTCCAGGGCAGCCCCAGGAAGGAAGCACACCATCTCCCTTATATCACACAGTGAACTCCGTCTGTGCCTTGGAGCCCGCCCGCCTCCCATGTGGCTAAGCCAGAGCCCTGAGTGAAGCAGGGCAGGCCCAGGGCTGAAGACACGTGCTTAAGTGTTTCTGGAAAAATGAAGATTGAAGGATGCATCAGAGCAAGTGCAAAGGAGAAGTTTTCCATTTTTGTAAAAAAGTTCTCAATTAAGGACAAGTGTCAAATGCTTTGGCTGAGCCTTTGCTTTTTGTTTTCCTCTCCTGTATCCTCACCCTGTTTTGTTTTGTTTTGGTTTGGTTTCCTAATAAGGATACCTGAAGAGTGAAAAAGCATTCCATGGAAAAAAGAAATGAGATTTGAAAATCCTCCTCAGAGTCCTTGAGCAATTGCCTACCCCCCATTAACACAGCTTTTGTAGACTGAGTTCATTGAAACCTGGCTGGCCTCCACCCGCCAGCTGTCCTGAGAGGCCGGCAGACCTGTCATTTTGACTCCGGCTCCCTGGCAGAAAGGGGGGTCCCTAGAAGGTCTGGAAGACAGCCTGCCCTGTAGATAAATGCAGCAGAGAGGAAGCTGAGGAATAAAAACTATTTCTTGAACTGTGGGCTCTAGTCCACTTACATCTAATTCAACGGGGGCCCTTGTGGAAAATGCTAATTTCCATGCTGGGCCTCGAGCTTCTGAACCAGAATGTGCACATTTAAACCAGGTTCCCTGGTGATTCTGAAGCCCACCACTCTTGAGTCCCAATGGTGTAAAGAAAAGAGCATGGGGATCACAGCCAGAAGATCCGTAATCTCCATGGACCTCAGTTTTCTTGTCTGTAAAATGGCAATAATATATCCTTACCAGAATAGGAAGAAGTATGTGAAAATACATTCAAAACTCTGATGTAAAGGGCACATACTACATAAGCACTGAAAAAATTTTTTTTAATGCCACTTTGTTTTTGGAAATGCTCACTACACTCTCATCCCCTTGGAATCCACACATGGATTCCACACCTTAAGTAGTTTAGCATCTTTGAAACTACCAGCAATTCCATAGAAAGTTGAGAAGTCACATTGGCCAGAAGTTTGGCTTTTCTTGCCCTGGGTGGCGAGCTGCATGCACAGGGAGTCAGGTTTCTAGGTCCAGTGTTGCCCCCTTGTCAGGGAAGGCACCCAGCTTCTGGACCCCTGGGTTACCTCCACTAAAGGGTCTCCACATTGCTTGCCTGCGCCTGGGGGCCTAAGTGGGCCTGACACACTGAAATCCCCTTCTCAGCTTGCAGGGGGCTGGGGGGTGTGGGGAGTGGCTGGAGGGCGGGGGGTGACTGAAGAGCCTTCCCTGAAATCCCGCTAACTGGTCAGATGAAATCCGTGAACTACATCAATGACCATTCTCTAGCTCAGAACTGGAAAGTTTGCAAATATCCTGAACACTGTCATCCGTGAGGAGTGGCCATGGTGCAGGTTCCTGGGACCCACCTACAGGGAGTCTGAGTTGGTGGGCCTGAGGTGTGCACTGGGAATTTGCATTTTTCACAGGCACCCAGGCAATTCTGGTGTGATGCAGGATCCACTGGGAGAAATGCAGGGCTCCCTCGGATTTGGTTGAATAGCGCCCTGCTGAGGGGATAAGGCCTTGTCAGAGCTGGGTTGGAATTTTCCTGCCTGGATGCTGTTGCTACCACGGATCTTCCACAAACCTGCTCCTCTACAGCCTCCCTGTCTCAGTAAATGGAAGCTCCAACCTTCCAGTTGCCTACGCCAAGACTTGAATGTCACTGTGGGCTCTTCTTTCTCCCCTCTCCCTCTGTCTTCCCTCTCTGCCACCACGTCTCCCCTTTCTCTCTTTTTCCTCTGTCTCCCAGTCCCTCTTTCCCCTTTCCTCCTTCCCTCCCACTACTCTCCCCTCCCTTCCCCCCTCCCACTTTCTCCTCTCCCCCCTCTCCCCCTCCACCCCCTGTAACAGCAAACGCCATCAACTCTTGAAATATTCCAGGCCTGGTCCCTTCCCTCCTCCTACCAGCACTCCCTATTGGCACTGGCTTCTTGAGGTGCCTAGAGGTCCTCGGAGAATGGCTGGGTTACCCCTACACTTTCTCTGTTCTCCTGCAGGCCCCACCTGCCTGATAGACTGGCTGTCTCTGCCTCCACTGTCCTCCCCTCCTCAGGTCTTGGCCCAAAGGCCACCTTCTTTGAGGCCTGAAGTGGGCAAGTTCACCTTCCCCCTTTTATCCTACCCTCAGTAAGTCTCTGCACAGCTCCTGACTCAGTCCTCCATGCTAGGTCATTCGACTTTACTGACTCCTGCCCAGGAGTGTAAGCTTCAAGACACAAATAAATTGCCTTTTGTTCCCCTGCTAGAGCCCTAATTCCTAGACCAGAACCAGGCCTATAGTGAGTATTCAGTAAATATTTGTTGAATTACTGAATGCATGGAAGAAAATTGCAACAAGCATTTCTTTTTCACTTAACAAGCTTCGTTAAGTGAGCACACCTATGCGTGAAGGTGGGCATGGAAAACGGGTCCCAAAAGTCAGCCTTGCGTTCCCTCTGATTAGGAGTAAACCGATCTTCATGCCCTGGCGTGGCTGTCCTGGAGCTGGAGGGCTGAACTTGTGTGCTTGGCTTGTTAAGTTCCATCTCGAGAATGCAGTATTTCTCTCTCTCTCTCTCTCTCTCTCTCTCTCTCTCTCTCACACACACACACACACACACCCACACCCACACCAGTTTTTAAAAGATCCCCAGGCCAGCTTACCAATAACTACTTTAACCCATAGCTTGTCTCATAAGAACCTTCCACGGGAGACTTATTTTTTGCTGTTAGACTAGTGTAGTCTGCATGCCAGTCAGCTTGAACTTTTGCACAACTGCATTTGTAAGTTGCTGGCTGCATTGCTGTGCCTCTCCTTTCACCCATATGAAAGCCATGACTACACCTAGTTTTTAGTTCAATTAACCTAATTCCTCATATCTGTAGTCCTCTATCCCATGACTCTGTTTCAAAATCCACTCTTAGAAAGGGAGTTGGGTTAGAGAACAGCTCTTCACAAGGTAACACATAGAGGGAATAGATTGGGTTGGCCAAAACGCCTGTTACATTTTTTTCCTGGATGGCTATGGTAGGGTTTAGTTGTCTTTAACTTCATTCAAAACGATTTTGTTAGATTGTATTGTGACAGCTTTCGTATCAGCTGTTATATCACATGGAAGAAAATAGGCAACATTTTTGGCATATTATGCTTCATTCTTTCAAGAAAAGTGAAAAGTGCAATTGAAATGCAAAAGCACGATTTGTGCAGTAGATGGAGGAGATGCAGTGACTGTCAAAAGTGCTCTATGAAGTTTCTTGGTACTCTTGACATTTGGACTTGCTGCAGGGCTGTCTAATGCGTTAGATGGTATTTCTTAGCATCCCTGGCCTCTACCCACTGGAGACTGATAGCAGGGGACAGCCAACATCCTCAAACATCCAAATCAATAAAGTTTTTGGTGAAAAAGAAAAATGTGTCTTTTATTTTATGGGGGGAAAAAATATGGACTTTTTGACCAACCTAGTAATACAAATCCACCATTTCCTTAATTTAGGGCAGAACAATGTTAGAGTTTGGTTTTATTTTTACCCCAATTTACCTGCATGAGATTGGTTTTTTATTTGGGTGCACAGAAGTATGAAGGTCTGTCCTGAAAGTATCGGCCAAACAAACTTTTAATTACATTGACAGTGGTTCGATAGTTTCTGGACAGACCTCGTAGATTAAGAAACATGATGTCTGACATGGGATGTGAGAAGAGGATGCCATCCTGATTTTAGAGATGAGGAAACTGAGGCAGATGCTCCATTTTCTTAGTTTCCACAGAGCCACTTGAGCTAATGGTGGTGGCCAAGTTCTAGACCTTGGGACCTTCTTCCCCTCCCTCCACCCCCTTTTCTTGTGTTTCAGAGAGAGAACTCACAAGTGCGCCAATCCTTCAGGTGCCACTTCTTTGCACTTAGTTGCAACTTGGAGCTGAGAAAACTGAGACTTGGGCACACCCAAGTTATATTCTTTTCTTTTAAACTGGTTTTTCCACCCTTTTCTCAAACTGAAGGTAGACAGTGATAGACCGCAGTCCTTACAAGAACATCCTGTAATATATATCATTATCCCTTCTGCTTTGAATTTTTGTCACTTTTCTGTTTTAAAAAGTGTAAAGAACTATGCCTCGTTTTCTGTTTCTCAAACTGGAATTTCTCAGCTCTGTCATCAAGGCTCTTTACCAAGTGGTGAGTCACCAACTTCATTCTCACTATGTTCCCAGTCAGATGTTCCACTGGACTCCAGCTGGCCTGCCCTGCCAACCCCTCAGCTGGCTGCTTTCTCAGGAATCTGTAAGCAGCCCTTTAGTGCTGCCCAGACATTAACGCTGCCATTGCTACTCTCCCTTCTTCTTACCTGTGTGTTTTCCTAGAGTGCTGTCCTACCCATCTCTGCTGTAGTCTACCATCAAGCCTGACTTACGACTCAAACCTTCCTTGCTGCAAACCCTCTGCTGATTCACCCCAGACACCTGATCAGATTCTTAACCTCTCTCTCATGGTGTGTGGTCTGGGTTCTGCTGGAGGGCAACAGAGGGTGGCTGTGAAGAATCTGGAGCCAAACTTCCTGGGTCAAATCCCAACTCTGCCACCTCTGGCCTGTGTGACTTCAGGAAAGTCACTTTAATCTGTACTTCAGCCTGTTGATTTACAAAACAGGGGTCAAAATGGCCTCCAGCTCTATGGAAATTAAGAATTAAAGTCCATAGGGTGGTATCTAGCATATATTAAGCACCATTTCAGGGTTACCTTTGTTTCTTCTTGCTGATACAAATCTTTATGTGACATGGTGCTATATCTTTCCCCCGTTGGCTTCTTTGTTTTTGTTCTCTCTTGGAATACTGGGTCAGTATTGATTTTTCATTATCTTCTTTATCTTCTCATTTCCTCCTTACACAGATCTGGACTTGGAACACAACTACCACCTAGTTTTTCCTAAGATAGAGTACCTGTCTTCCTGTCTAAATGCTTAGACATAAAATGACATTTGTTCCTCTCTTTTGTCTTCTTCTCAAAGGATCATTACAATCAGGGTGAATGGAAATCGCTGACCTTGGGCCAGTTTTGCCCCACAGGATGGTAGTTGCTCAGTTCAGCCAGCCTAACCCATTTTTGCTGGTTGGCTTTCGTGCTGCTGTGCCCCAGGCAGGGTGGGCCAGCTCAGCCTCGGTCACCAACCTGGCCGGGAGACCAGATGGGCGCAGTGAGCAGTTGTTCTTGCTGCAGAAGACCACGCAAGTTAATCCTCCTGGGTTGAAGGCTATTCCTGTTTTGTGAATGGCCAACACCCATGTGTTTATTATTGTACCATCTAAACTGATTTTATGGAGCAGATGTGGTATCCCTGAGATGAAGTCTGATAACGCTGGAACCACTTAAGCCCTTTTTAACACGCATTTGTTTTCCTTTCTGATCATCATGCATAAAGCTTCCAACAAGGAGACCTGTGAGCACAACCACAGCCGGTGCTCCCGACACGCCTTCTGCACGGACTACGCCATGGGCTTCTGCTGCCACTGCCCGTCCGGGTTTTATGGAAACGGGGAGCACTGTCTGCCGGCAGGTGAGGCGCGCTGGCTGGCTGCTCTGCGGGGACGTCTGCTGCTTGCTTGCTCCCAACTGCCACCGTGGGCTCTGCCTAAGCCTTGTGTCCTCTCTACTTGAATCAAAGCTCTAGCAATAGCAATTTGCAGGCGCTCAATAAATGCTTGAGGAATGAACACATTTGGGCTGATTTCCCACTTTGAGGATTAACCAGAAATGCTTCCTCCTTCCTGCCAGTTCACTCACGTCAAAGTAGATGAGAGGGGTTGCAGAAAAGCTATGGAAGACAGCTGTCTTTCGTAATTAGATGGGTAATTGGTTGGTTAGGGAATCGCAAAGACAGTTCAGGAGTGTTTTGGGGGCTGCAGCGGAATTTTTTTCCATGAGCCCATTCCCAGCCTGGGCAATTGTCCAGGTTGACTGGATTTGCTGTTTTGCAGGGGCGCCTCATCGGGTCAATGGGAAAGTGAGCGGCCACCTCCGCGTGGACCAGACGCCTGTGACCTTCTCTGACGTGGACCTGCACGCTTACATTGTGAGCAACGATGGCAGAGCCTACACGGCCATCAGCCACATCCCACAGCTTGCAGCCCGGGCCCTTCTCCCCCTCACGCCAGTCGGAGGCCTGTTTGGCTGGCTCTTTGCTTTAGAGAAACCAGGCTGGAAGAATGGCTTCAGCCTCACAGGTGAGCAGGGAGGGCCTCTGAGAGGGCTGGCTGGCGGTCACTACTGGGCTGGTGGCACTGCTCCTCGGCCGTTTATTCAGTGGAAGAGGATTTGCCTTTTCAGTGTTCCATAGCCACAGGTGTGCGGTTTCCTGTCTGGAGGTAGTTGCAGGACTGTTTCTGAAAGACAGTGACTTCTTCCAAATGGCATCTGCTCTGATTTCTTTGTTTCTTGGTAGCACAAAAATGCCCTTGTGTTTTAACGGGCAGAGTAAATGGGAGATGGAAGGAACTGTTGGAGCACTGAGCTATCCTGGTCCACTATGGCTTCCTCCAAGTTGTCCTGACAAATAGCATGATTCCACTTGGCGCATTTGCGTCTTCTCACCCCAATTTGTTGAAGCCTGGTTGTCAGACTTTGTTTAATTGAGCTGTTATGCACAGATCTGTCTAACAAGGATGCACAAATGGGAACGATAGGGCAGCCTGAGATGACTGGACATTATGGGCAAGGGCAGGCCCCACCGCCCACACACCCTGACCTCTGAGAGTGTAGGCCAGTGCTCGTCAGACTTGATCCAGCTCGCACATCACCTGGGGTCCTTGTGAAAATGCAGACTCTCATTCAGGCGCCCAGGGTGGGGTCTGTGATTCTGTTTTCTGAGCAAGTTCCTGGCAGATGCTCATGCTTGTGGAAGGACCACCCTTGGATTGCGAGAGTATAGAAAATAATTTTTGGCTTCTCATTTCCCCACTTGAAAAAGCTTGTTTTCTAATAAACTTATCCTATTATAACTAAAATGCTGAGAGTCAAGCTCCTCCCGCACCACCAGCTGTAGAGCTTAACAGCTGTGGTAGGGTCTTGCTCTTAATCAAGATTTCAACAAAACCTTCATTCAAAAGTAGATAAATAAAATAAAATGTACCCAGTTACATTTGGATTTCAGATAAACAATAATGATAGTATGAATAATTTAGAACAAACATGCCCTGCATGTTATATGGGACATGCTTATACACACAAACACGCTCACTGTTCCTCTGAAACTGACCTGTACCAGGGTATCCTGTTTTTGTTTGTTTGGGGTTTTTTTTGCTAAGTCTGGCACTGTTGGAAAAAGATCAATAATTTATTTCTTACAGAAAACAAGCTCCTACAAAGAGAAACGGTGTGAGATGTGGTAGGATAAAATGGCACTCTCACAGAAAATTTGAGGAGTTGATGTGATCTACAGCTGATAGCACTTAGTCTTGGATCTCAAATGGTCTCCTTAGGCACCATCTCCATCAGCAGTAGAAATCGGGAGATGGACATATGCACAGGTAATTGTTGCTAGAAGATGCCAGACTTCCATTCATCCCTGTACTGGTTTCCCCCCAACCAGGTGCTACATTTGTCCATGAAGCGGAAGTTACTTTCTACCCAGGAAAGGAGAGGGTTCGAATCACTCAGACTGCTGAGGGGCTTGACCCAGAAAACTATCTGAACATCAAGACCAACATTCAAGGCCAGGTGCCTTACATCCCAGCAAATTTCACAGCCCACATGGCTCCCTACAAGGAGTTTTATCACTACTCAGACTCAGGTATGTGTAGCCAGTCTTCACATCTGTAAAATGGGAGTAGTACATACCTCCCAAGATGGTTATGAGGTTTAAATGTTCCTATATTTACATGGAATGTTCTTACACTAGTGTGTGGCACATGAAATAATAAGCTCAAAATACATTTTATTATTTTTGTTGTTAATATCAAAGATATAGTGTAAGTGAGCAGAGTGCCAGCTGCTATATACAAGAATCTTAATGTTCCTACCCAATGCTTTTGAATATAATAATAATAATGATAATGTTAATAATAATATAATCAATAATAACCTTGTCTTCGGGTACAGGTAGGAATACTATAATTATACATAGATTTTAACCATCCTGCTCTCTGGGCCATGCCAAACTATTGATTATTGGAATTTATACTCAGCCTTTAGTCTTATTTCCAGCTGAAGGAGATGCTGCCCAGCGTTGTAAAATCAATGCTAGGTTTGGAGTCAGAAGTTAGAAAATCATATCCTGGATTTGCTGCTTAAAATAGGTGAGGAAAAGGTCACTCCTCTGAGAGCCTATTTGTCTCATCTTAGAATGAAGAACACCTTTTCCATGTGCCTTACATGGTTGAGCTGGGCAAAGTGCTGTGTTTTGTAAAGCACCACCTGCATGCAGCCGGACACTGCCTCCGTCACAGCTGCTGTCCTGCCACACAGCAGTTTGCTTTGAGTTGTATCCTTCCTGGCCCTTGCTTCCCCTGCTGTGGGAGCACTGGAAGCCGGACAAGAGATGTAGGGAAGAGAATGGCTGCTGAGACCTGGACTGTATACAGAAGAGGGGATGGCCATCCAGGTGACTGGCCTGCACTCCCAAATCCAGCCTCAGATTGAGAGAAGTGACCTGTTCCTTTCCCTGGAACCCCCAGACTTACTCAGGTGCGGGGTGTTGGAAGCCATCACCTCGGTATGGTGTAGAGGATGGACTAGTTAAAATCTTGGGATGTAGATGCAGGCTGACTTGAGTTCTATTCCAGCTCTATCACATACCAACCTTGCATCTTAGACCACTTTTTAACCTTGCTAAGGCTCTGAGCTCATGGTCACAGAGCTCACCTCACAGGCTGCTATGAAGAATAAACACGACAGAGCATCTAGAGCCCTCACTGTGGCTGGCGCATAGCATTTGTTCTTCACATAATGACAGGCAATGGTTCGCTTCCCTCTTAGCACTTTGGCTTTGTGTCAGCTCAGGTTCTTGCAGGTTTCCCCCAGCAGCTTCCCAAGGGAACATGTTCCAGGGGTTAGATGAAAAACCATGTGCAGAAGAACTTACTCTATGTGAAAAATCTCTGTATTTGATGTTTTTCTAATTTACCCACTTGCCTGTGTCATGTGTCTGTTGCAGCCGTGACCTCCACAAGTTCCAGAGACTACTCTCTTACATTTGGTGCCATCAACCAAATGCGATCTTACCACATCCGCCAGAACATCACTTACCAGGCATGCAGGCATGCGCCCGCACCCCTGGGCATCCCTGTCACCCAGCAGCTGAGTGTGGACCGGGTCTTCGCCTTGTATGATGAGGAAGAAAGGGTGCTGAGGTTCGCTGTAGCCAATCAGATTGGCCCTGTTGAAGGTATAGTTTCCTTTTTGTTGTTCTTGATTAGAATTACATGTGACCTTTCAAATTACATGTGATTTCCTGACCTTTCTCAGGACGATTCACAACGGTTACCGAAGTTTCCTGTGCCGGGCTGTCTGGTGTGTGCTGGGTATAAAGCAGGGTCCTGTCCTTGAGGTGGAGGCAGAGGCAGAAGGAATGGAACTTTTAGAACAGTATCCTTGCCAAGCTCAGGAATAGAGCACTGCTTGTGAGGTTAATTGTGTAGAAACAATTATGAGCACTGATCTGTACTGGGGATACAACCAGGAACAAGGTGGGCCCAAGTTGGGAGGGAGACTGATGCTGACAAGCAATGGTTATAACTGTGACAAGCACAGGGTGCTGTGAGCTTGGCCTGGAGACTCAGGGGAGACACCCCCAAGGAAGCAATGATTTAGCTAAAACTTAGAAGATGAGAAGGATTTTTATCAAGTCAAGGTGGGGCAAAAATCCAGTGCCTAAAGAAATAAAACAAAATGGAATTAGCATGTATGAAAAACCCACGTAACATCATACTTAACGTGGAAAGACTAGATGCTTTCCCTATAAGGTCAGGAATAAAAAGGATGTTTGCTCTTCTCTTCAATACTGTACTGTGAGTTCTAGTCAGGCCTGTTAGGCAAGAAAAGGAGATAAAGGGCATTGGAAAGGAGGAGGTAAAATTACCTCTATTCTCGTATGACGTGTTCTTATATATAGAAAATCTAAGGAAGTCTCATTAAAAACTATTAGAACTAATAAACAAGTTTAGCAAGGTTGCAGGATACATGATGAATATATAAAAATTAATTGTATTTCTATATAGCAGCAATGAGCAAAGAGAAAAGGAAATTAGAAAATAATTCCATTTCAAAAATAATAAAGTACTTGGGAATAAATTATAAATTTTTAAAAAGGAGTACATATGTTTACATTGAAATCTATAAAACATTTTTGAAAAAAATCAAAGAGGATATAAATAAATGGGAAAACACTCCATGTTCACAAATCAAAAAACTTAATATTGTAAAGGTAGCAATGCTTCCCAAATTGAACTATAGATTCAACACAATCCTGTTGCCTGGGTTTTTTTGAGAAGCTCACAAGTTGATCCTAAAACTCATGCGGAAATTTAAGGAACCCACAGGAGCCAACATCATCTTGAAAAAGAACAACAAAGTTGGAAAACTCCTACTTCCAGATTTCAAAACTCGAAGTAATCAAGACTGTATGGTCCTGGCAGGTCAATGGAACAGAAGTGGAAACCCAGACACGCACACCTTTATTTACTGTCAATTGATTTTGACAAATGTGCCAAAACAATTTGGTGAGGAGAAAGACTAATCCCTTTTACAAATGGTTCTGGGACAACTGCTGGCTATCCACGTGCAAAAGAATGAAGTTAGACCTCTACACCATACCATGTACAAAAATGAACTCAAAATGGGCCAAATACCTTAATGTAAGAGCTAAAATTTTAGAAAAAGACATGGGGTGAATTTTTGTGACCTTGAATTTGGTAATAGCTTCTAAGATAATGATGCTAAAAGCACAAACAACAAAAGAAAAAATTGATGAATTAGATGTCATCAAAATGAAAAACTTTTGTGCTTCAGAGGATATTGTCAAAAAGAGAAAAATATTTGCAAATCATATTAGTTAGGAATTTGAACTAGAATATGTGAGGAGCTCTTAGATCTTAATAAAAAGTAATCAAAGTAAAAGGTAAAAATTATGGATAGACATTTCTTTGAAGAAGATATGTAAATGTCCAATGAGCAGATAAAAAGCTTCTCAACATCATTAGTCATTGGAGATGAAAAATCAGTTCCACAGTGAGATAATACTTTACATGAACATGGATGAATATAACTTAAAAAAACAGGTAGGTGTTGGTAAGGATGTGGAGAAATTGAAACCCTCCTACATTGCTGGTATGAGTATAAAAATGATACAGCTACTGTGAAAAAACAGCCTAGCAGTTTCTCAAAAAGTTAAACACAAATTTACAATTTGAGCAATTCTAATTCTAGCTTTATACTCAAGAGAAATGAAAACTTATGTCCCCATGAAAACTTGTACATGAATATTCATAGCAGAGTTATTTATATTAGCCAAAAGGTGGAAAAAACCCAAATGTCCATTAATTGATGAATGGATTTTTTTTTAAAGATCTTATTTATTTAAGAGAGGGGAAGGGAGGGAGAAAGACAAGGAGAGAAACAGCTGTGTACAAGAAAAACATCAGCCCTGGCTGGTAGCACAGTGGATAAGGTGCCGGCCTGTGAACCCAAAGGTCACAGGTTCGATCCCCAGCCAGGGCAACATAACTAGGTTGCAAGCCAGGTCTCCAGTCAGGTTTGTGGCTGGAGGCAGGTGAAAAGCAACCATACATTGATGTCTCTCTCCCTCTCTGCCTCCCTCTCTTCCCCTCCTTCTAAAAATAATAAAATAAAATCTTTAAAAAAAAAGAAAAGAAAAGAAAAACATCAACTGGTTGCCTCTCATAGGCCCCACCTGAGGACCTGGCCCACAACCTAGGCATGTGCTCTGATCTGGAATCAAACCAGAGACCTTTCAGTGTGCAGGACGACACCCAACCCACTGAGCCACACCAGTCAAGGCTGATGAATGGATTTTAAACTGTCATATATCCATACAATGAAATATCATTAAACATAAAAAGGAATGAAGACTAATATATATTGCAATATGGATGAACTTTGAAAACATGCTGAGTGAAGGTAACTAGTCATTAAAGACAACATATTGCATGATTCCATTTATATAAAGTGTTCAGAATAGCCTGTACCACAGAGACGGAAGTAGAATAGTGGTTGCCCAGGGCTAAGGAAATAATAGGGGAATAGGGAATTGGTGCCTGAAGGGTACAAGGTTTCTTTTTGGGGTCAGTGAGAATGTTCTAAAATTGCTTGTGGTGAGATGGATGGTTGCACAACTCTGTAAATATACTAATAACCATTTAATTGTGTGTGTGTTTTTAAATTTTTAAAATTTTCATTTGCATGGACTGTGTGGTTTAGATGGATGATTATATGGTATGTGAATAATATTTTAATTAAATAAAAAACAGTTGTGGGGGTCTAAATTCTAAAGCAGCGGTCTCATACTTCAGTCAGCATTGGCCTCACCTGTAATTCTTGATAAGAATGCAGTAAAAATATTCTAGGCCTATCAAGGCATCAAAGGACATGAAGACCCTTATGTGCCTATCACTAAGTGACAGAAGCCAGTCTGAAAAGACTACACACTACATGATTCAAACTATATGACCTTTTAGAAATGATAAAACAGTAAAAGATCAGTGGTTGCCAGGTGATCAAGGTAGGGAAGGAAGGAAAGGGATGAATAGGTTGGAAGAACACAGGATTTTTAGGGAAGCAAAACTATTCAGTATGATTCTGTGATGGTGGATACATGTCATTATATATTTGTCAAAACCTACAGAATATACATCACAAAGAGTGAGCCAAATGTCAACTATGGACTTTAGTTAATAATAATATTTCAATATTGGTTTATCAGTTATAATAAATGTACCATACTAATGCAAGATGTTAATAATGGAGGAAACTGAAAATTGGGATGTGAAAGGGGTGTGGAATCTATACTTTCTGCTCAATTTTTTTTTTTTTTGTAAACCTATAATAGTTTTAAAAAATAAAGTCTAGCCCTGGCTGATGTGGCTCAGTGGATTGAGCACTGGCCTGCAAACCAAAAGGTCACTGGTTCAATTCCTAGTCAGGACACATGCCTGGGTTGTGGGCCAGGTCTCCAGTTGGGGGCTCACAAGAGGCAGCCACACATTGATGTTTAACTAAATAAATAAAGTCTATTAATCTAAAAAAAAAAAATGTCCTAGGCAAGCCAAAGGATAAGCCTGTGAAGTCAGGGAACTCTATAGATAGGAAATGACATCAGATCAAGGGGACATTTTCATTCTGAAAACCAATAGGCGGTGCTTTACCCTAGAATGCAAGAGGCACAGGAGGAGAAAGAGCCTGTCTCCCTCATTCAGCTTTTCACGCGGAGGCTGTTGAGCCCAGAATCGGTGCCTTGAGAGGGGATTCTGTAACTGACAGGTGATTCTGTGATGTATATACCACTGGAGGGGGGGGCTGGTTGATCCTCCTATGCCGCTGTCACTTCAGCAAGAGAACAGGAGATTAAGCTAAGAGGACTAGACTCTTGTAGGATGCAGGGGTGACTTGAAATGAGAACCCTGAGGTTGCTGGTTTGGGTGGGAGATTGGTTTGGTTTTAAGAAACTTGGAAGGGGGGCAGGCATAGGGTGTCCCAAGATGAGGTTATCAGGTAGTGAATTAAGAGCGTGGAAATGTCACTTGATTTTAGAGAAGCATGTTCATCAGAAGGAGAGACTTACACAAAAACAACTGGGGAAAACATTCTTTGCTTTTAAACGTTCAGCCCAGCCCTTGCCTGGCATTCAGTCTATGGGAAGAGCGATAAGTGATAGAGCCTCCCAGGCCGCAGAGCCGGTTCTGACCCCAGAATCATCTGGGGAAAAGATTGCTCTCTGGGTGTATTTCCTAGAGACATACCAAATGGGAGTAACAAAGGAGCTAAAGCCAACAGACTGGCAGGTACCAAGCTGCTCATATGTCTTTAGAATTTTATATGATTTTTCCCTTCCACACGGGGTCTAACAATAACAATAGTGATAGCAAACAAAGGATGGTTTACTTGGTGCCAAACACTAAGTACCTTCATAAATGGACTCATTTCATTGCCATAAGAACTTTGACCCACTCAGGGGGTTATTGCCCCATTTGACAGAGAGAGAGGTGTAGACCGGAAGTACTTTGTCTGGTCACAGCTAGGAGGTGGCAAGCTGGACCTGGACCTGGGCACTGGCTCCAGAGCCCACCCCTCACTCCACCTCACTCTGCTGGCCTTGCGGCTGCCTCATCATTTAGACCAAATTTTACAAGAGGGCATGTGTACTTTTAACCCTTTATGTTTGTTCCTGCAATGGAGAAAAATGACCCAAAGAAAACCTTTTTCTTTCCCCTCTTAGTGCATAGCCCTATGTTCTTAAGAATTTCTCACGTTTTCCAGAGGGAGTGATTATCCTGTTGGAATGCCTGTGAAACAGCACAGCTGCCCCCCTGGTGTGGGAGCGACTAGCTTCCCAGGCTGGGTTTGGGGGTGGGGTGGGGTGCTGTGGTCTTCCCACGCAGCGCTCCCAGCCACCAGCACCCGCCGCAAGTGTCCAGGCTTCAGTGTGAGTTGGCTGTCTTCTGCCCTTGCTCCCAGTTGGGGGCTTCTTCTGGACAGTAGAGGGGACTTTGGGCAAAGGGCCCCACACTGAAGCTGAGTGGGCTGTTCCTTTAAGGAAAATCACTCTTCCCCATTTGATTAAATGAGTAAATTAGTTCCAGATCCACAGCGAGAGAGCGAAGCTGTTTAAGAGGGTGAGGGTGGAAGAGAAAATGTCTTAAGGAGGCTGCCACTAGTCTTCGGTTACTATAATAGGAGACAAGCTAGCGAGCCACAGAGAATGAAGTGCCACATGGGTTTAGAAATGTACTTTTAAAATAATGCTTTTGGAAACCAAATTTAGTCAACAGGACCCTGTGCTCAGAAGGGCTGTAACACTTGGATTAAGGCTCTGCTGTTGTCTTCTTGAAACACTTAATAGTTTTTGAACAAGGGGCTCGACCGTGCCATTTTGTGCTGGGCTCTGCAGATGACGTGGCTGGTCCCGTCAGTGAAGTATGTTTTAAATCAGTATCATATAATTATGGACACCTTCCCCTCAATTTCAGGTAGGCCAGTGTACCTTATCCAAGGTTGCAAGTCAACTGTTGAGCTGCATTTTTTTGTTTGTTTTTTATGCCTCATAGGGTGGTAAGCTCTTACATGCTCACTAATCTTTGCTGGAATGTGCCACAGTAAAAATTTGATACTGGAAAGGACTGAACAAGAAGGCTAAGAATTCATATTTATAAATTAAAACATTTTTCAAGCTCACCACCCCCTCCCCCTTTGGCTGGGTAGGCCAGGCATTCATTTTGTACAGAATCTTCTCCTAAAATGGAGAAATAATAATGGGGGAGAATCAGGTCTGACCTCAGGCTTTCAGCAAGGATGTGACCCTGTCGTTAACTGGAACACACGCTGGGGACTGACTCAGGAACTTGGTCTGTACTATTAAGTTAACCCAGTGACCACAACCCCAGTGCTATGCTTCCATCCCCCTGCCAAGGGATCTGGGGGGAGGGATGAGGGGTGTCCTAGGGTATCTGCATGGCTTGGGGGGCCAGTCTTACACTGGCATGCTTAAGTCCATCAGGTTTAACAAGTGCTGGAGCCATTTGTTGGTCCTCTTCTCTTGGGAAAGATGCTGTGACTTCAACCAATGTCATTGAGGTGGACCGAGGATAAATCTATGACCTGCCCCTTCCCCCGCCTTTTTTAACAAGCCATAAAAATGGGAATCAATACCATGAAATTTCCACTGCAGGAGCACACTGTCATATTTCTTATAAAGCAGATGGTAGGAGTTTACCAGGAAGCAGGGGTGTCCCATCAGGGACTCAGCCAAGGCACCCCAGCTCACAGAAAATTGGCAGAGTCCTGGCATGGGCAGTGTGTCAAGGGCTGGGGACTTGGCCAGGTGTCCTGAGGGCCTGGGAGGAAGTTGCGTCTATGGGACAGGTGATAGTAAGCACTTGGGTCCAGACTAGGCATTACTTTGGGCAGGGCCCACCCACATGAGGTAAGGCTGGTAAGGAGACATGGGTGAGATGGACAGAACAGGGAGGGAATCTAGAAGCAGGAGGAATTTGGAAGGTAAAGCAGGTGGCTCTGCTACACTCTGTCTACAGAGGCCTAGGTGCTAGCTTCTGGGGAAGTGAGGAGCTGTTAAGAGCAAGGCAGGAGAGGACTCAGTCAGCTGCCAAGACAGGAAAGCAGGGTCAGAAATCCCGGCTTAGGTGGAGTCCAGCAGAGATGGCTTGATGTAGGGCCTGGGAGGTTTGGGTGGAGCTGCTGAAATCGTTCGAATCTAAGATCAGAATTAATTCCAGGGATTGAGACAAAGATAAAACCTCAAGTGAGGAGGAAGAAGGAACACAGTCATTGGGAGCTGGGCTGGCCTGCCTGGGGGAATCGCTGTTCACACGCAATGTGTTGGGTTTTCTTTCTTTCCTTCCCCCCAGCCCCGGAAGTTCTGGTGATGCAAGCATTGCTTATATTCTCATTTTAACATGAGGAATCCGAGATGTAAATAGAAGTGCCCATGGTTAATGGGTTCATTCTGTCTTGGCGTTTGGGGCTCTTTCCCACTCCATCAGCTCTGTGTCCTTGGCTTAGACTAAATTGCTTTATGGAGTTCCTTTGGTTGGGTTTTTGGCAAAGTGGTAGAAAGCATGGTCTCCGGAGCCAGGCTGCCTAACCTTTTATTCCAGCTTCATCTGTCTCTTCTGGCTCTGTGACATTGGGTAGGTTACCCGGCCTCTCTATACTGTAGTAAAATGATGATGATGATGATGATGTTACCTTCCTCACAGTGTAATCTAGAGGGTTTAGTGGGATGGTACAGAAAAGGTTTCGTGCCTGGCATATCTCCTATAGTGCTCAGTAAGTTACTATTACATTCTATCTAGAAATAACATTATTTAGGGAAGATTTCAGATGTTAACAGTCATCACTACCTAGTGGATGGGTAGGCCTATGGCAAGGTTAATCCTAAAAAGGAAATACTGTAAAAATCATTTGTCTTAATTTTGTAAAAGCAAGATTTTCTCATTAATTGAATTTTGGCTTATTATGAATTGTGAATGTTAGTGAGAACTTGCCCGATTTAGAAGCAGAACTTTGGGGTATGAGTCCTTGCTGTGTATTACTTCCTGGATTTGTGAACTGGGGCATTTTTTCCAATATCTCTCTCTTGCTTTCCTTATCTGTAAAGTTACTGATGATAGGGATGAATTACCCTGAGAATCACATGAGATGATAGACCAGAGGCATTTTTAAATAAAAGGATGCCATGTACTGGATATTTTTGGTCCCTGGACACAAGCCTACTGCAAGCAAGAAAAGGTTAGTTGTACGTAAAGTAGGTAAGAGGAAGCCATTCTGGAACTTAAAACTAGGATGCAAATAATCCATCCTAGCTTTGGGTGTTAATAATTTAGCAAGGTTGCCGTTTGGGCCCCAACCACAGACAAGTGTACAGTTAGTTCCAATGACTCTTGCACCTCCCTTCTGTGCTGTTCTCTTAATAACAAAGACAAAAGATTTTACTTTTGTCTTTTTATTTCTTCTCCCCATACAGAAGACTCAGGCCCCGCACCGGTGAATCCTTGCTATGATGGGACCCACATGTGTGATAGGACGGCTCAGTGTCATCCAGGGACAGGCGTAGACTACACCTGCAAGTGCGCATCCGGGTACCAGGGAGATGGACGGAGCTGTGTGGGTAAGAGCCACACTCACTGTGTCTTCCATGGAGTCCTCTAGCACTGTGTTTAGAAAAGACAAGTGTCTGTCTCCTTATGATCTCCATTGATCCCTGAGGTTAGCAGCTATTAATCTAAGGACAGTGATTCAAGAACTAAGGTGTATCCCAGTTACATTCATGAGGACAGTTTGGAGAAAGAGGGGGGAGCTAGAATCCTTTGGTTGGGTTTGTTTTAAAGGGAGTTCAGTTGGTTTGAGATGTGGGCTCAGAATTAGGGCGATGAGAAGAATGTTGAAGCATGAAAGCACGAACTCAAACTGGAGGGTTTTTAACATGTTTTCCAAACAGGTTTTTGGTCAGCTTAATGGATGATAGAAAGGAGAGTTATGCTGAGATTGTGCCATCCTTCATTACCTGAATGGTAACAGAGCTCTACTAGACCTTGAACTTGGTCTCAACCTCAGTGTTCCAACGGCCCCTAAAGCCCCCTGACAGTGGTTGTTAAACCACTAGGGAAATGCACCCCCTTTCCCTAGGGGTACAAGGAAAGCTCCTTCCTCAGCTGGGAGCTGAAAGTAAGAAAGTCTTTTCATACTTTCTCTCCTGATACCTGAAATCCTGTGTACAGTTCTACACAAAAGCTGCAGTTACCCCCTGGCTGGGTGGCTCAGTTGGTTAAAGCATCATCCTGTGAACCAAAAGTTGCAGGTTCAGTTCCCGGTCAGCGCACATGCCTTGGTTCTCTATTGGGACGTGTAGGAGAAGGCAACTGATCAATGTTTCTCTCCCTCTCTTTCTCTTTCTCCTTCCCTGCCCTGCTCTTAAAAAATCAATAAACATGTTCTCAGGGGAGAATAAAAAAGAAAAGAAAAACTCCAGTTACCTGTAAACCCCTCAGTGTTTGCACCCCCAAGGGGCCTATAGCCTGCTCTGAGCAGACCCTGGGAGGCTGACAGGACTCTGGTGGTGGTGCGGGGCCCTCCAAGGAGGTGTCACGGATTGGGCTTCAGGGAGCTTTAACCTTCCCCAGCTTTTTGGGGACAGGGGTTGCTCACATGTGATGCTTTTAGTATCTTCAGGGACTTTCTCCCTGTTGTTCATTCATAATAGTTACTGTCTGTCCATGACATCAGTGTCTGGGAGGAGGATGGCTGCTCATTTAGGTCTGATCAGAATTCTAGGCTAGAGGCTTGACGAACAGAAGTAACTGGGTAGCCCTGGGGAGTCCCCTCTCAGTTCAAAAATAATCAAAAAACTCATCCATGGGTTCTAGAAACAGGCCCTATATCTCAGGAATTCCTGCTTCCTGTCATTGCCTGGGTTCCTGTTACCATGAGAAGTACTTGCAGCATACGTGTTATGAATAGCTTTAATTTCCTGCATTTGGCTGGATGTGCATTTTTATAACTTTGGTTTTATAGCCTCTTCCAGGCCTCAGGAACTGGACGGTCACCAGCTTTTGCCCAACTGGGAATATGAATTATGCTTTAGAATAGAGACAAATTGCCAATCTCAAGGATAATTAAATATGACAATATAGAACTCATATTCATTAGATTGGAGATAAGGTGTTTGTTGCAATCGTTTTCATTCAGTTTATTTTGGGTTAACTGAGGAGCTGGCCAGGAAAGCTTGTTTGCCTCCAACCTTGCAGATGAGTTTATAACTATGTTTCTGCCTCTGTAGGGGAGAGGAAGCAGGCATGGAGGCCATTTGCTCATCTGAGCAGAGCCTTTCTGGGTGGCGTTAAACTCGGTTGTGTCCAGCATTCAGGATTTTTTTTGGACTTAGGGAACTAATTTATGTTGACTAACCACCCCACTCCCCCACCCCGAGACTGAGGATAAGTGGAATGTTAATTTGCTAGTTACAATGTAAGAGCTTCGTCTCCTGTGAACAGAAAGTCTGTGTTGAATGTCCAATTTGTGTGCTTTCTGGTACCTGAGACAAACAACCCATGGGTCACGCAAAAGGGGCTCAGTGTGGTCACAGGCAGGGTAGCACCGATCATGCTACAAGAGGTTCCATGTGGGTCACAGGAGGTTGGGTGGCCTCCTGTGACGAGGGAAGCCACGTCTGTCCTCGGCCAATTCACATCAAACTCAGGGCTGCGAGTCTCCAGCTTCCGAGGTCCAATGTGTGCCTGCTGTGGGCTACTCCAAATTGTTGCAACTCAACTCCTCTGGGATTCCTATTTTCTAAGTCACACGCCAATCACTACCTCATCCCAAAATGTGTACATTTCCTATTTGCACATTTTGGGTGTCATTGTGGACGTGACTATCTACAGCGAAGCCTGGATCAGACCTACCCCTGTATGGTCTCAACTCTGGAAGGTTTCCTGCTTTGAAAGACAGCTATCTCAGCCACTGGGTTTTGCTTTTAACGGACTCTCAGGGATAGTTTTTTTCTTTTTGTCTTTTGGGGGTCCATGCGTTGCTATTGTCAGCATGTGCTGATTTCAGTAAGTACAATGTTGGCTTTTGTCTGAAGTTTCAGTATGTTGTAGCTTTGAGAAATATGAAAATTCTCGTGGTACCACATAGAGAGTGTGTGTATGTATTGGGGGTGGGGGTGTTCCTAAATTGTTTGCATTTTATAAGTATAAGCCTAATAAACTTAGATTTTTTAAATGTGTTATTCCAAAACCTCTGATACTAACTCTATTTCTTCTTAAAATAGAAAGCAAGGAAAATTTCTGATGAATTGGGCATCCTAGGCTGCAGGGCTCCGATCAAGCAAGCCTGAGTGTACTTCTAATTTAATCAAAAAAGTATCTGGGGCCTCACT
This sequence comes from Noctilio leporinus, assembly GCA_004026585.1. Lineage (NCBI taxonomy): Eukaryota > Metazoa > Chordata > Mammalia > Chiroptera > Noctilionidae > Noctilio > Noctilio leporinus. The sequence goes on along the minus strand of PVIW01003178.1, from coordinate 13,986 downwards.
GGGCTTCTCTGCACCTGTAAGTCAGTGCAAATGGGGAGACGGGACCAACAATGAAAGGAAAAAGCTATCGTTACATACATTTATTGTAGTGTATTAAAAGGGAATGGATGATTTATAGCCTAAAGGTTGGTTCACAAGTAATGACTTCCTGGACTTCACTGTGGATGAAAGCTGTTCTAGAAATATACTGCAGGATCTGTCGTTCGAGTGACCATACACTTGACTTCCACACTGAACATCGGCATGCATTAACTCACACGGCCCTGACCATGTGCGATTAGGCTTGCCTTTCCATGTCGGATTTCTGCCGGTGCCCAAAGGTCTTCTGAAGTTGACCACTCATTGTTAACCCATCTGTACCAAAGGCCAGGTAGCAGCACAGACTGAATGCGGGAAGTCATGCCATCCCTCCCCTCCCCACCCGCCCTGTCCCCGTCCTGACCTCTGCAGATGTTGATGAATGCTTGGAAAACAGATGCCACCCTTCAGCTACCTGCTACAACACCCCTGGCTCCTTCTCTTGCCGCTGCCCTCCTGGCTACCACGGGGATGGACTTCAGTGCACACCTGGTAAGGTTTGGCAGTCGGGCCAGGCATGGGAACCTCCCAACCCCTTCAGTGCTGTTTTCCTACCGTGTTTTAGCCCAGTCTCGACTTATCTAGATCTAAGGCTGTAACTTGTAGATCTTTAAGCTCTGGATTTTCCCCTCAGCTGCCACCAGCTGCTTGGGCTACTGATAGTTCACTGGCTGATAGCATTCTGGGAGGCCTGGAATGTGACCTATCCTTTGTCCTACCCAGTAGCAGTTCTGGGTAACTGCCTTGGTGTTCTGCTTTGCCTCACTATGTGTGATTTAGAAGTATGGAGCCTAAGTTTACTCAACAGGAGTCCTGTGCAGTCGTGAGCTGGGAGCAGGTACCCCAGCTCTAGAAGTTGGCCAGGACGGTGTAATCTAGTGTTATCCACTGATATGGTGCTTCTCAGACTTAAACTCTGGACCTCAGGGGATGGACAAAGCTTGACTTGTTTTCTCCAGAGTCTCTTGGGATATTTGGGCAGAAGGCATGGTTGCTCTTCATTTTATACAGACAGCAATAGGAGCTGGAGGGCAGAGAAGTGAGGCCCATTTCCAATATAGCCAGCCTAGGGACTTAACCAGGTGAACTGCGAGAACCAGGGAGATACTAGATAGTGGCAGAGCTAAAATAAGAATCCAAGACTCCAAAATCCCAGTAATTTTCTACTTTACCCCACATTATGCTGCCTTCCCATTATAGAAGAAAAAAATCCTCAGACAGGAGACCTTGAAGTTGGCTCATAAAAGTGGCCTAGGCCCTGGCTGGTGGCTCAGTGGATAGGTGCCGGCTGCGAACCCAAAGGTCACTGGTTCGATTCCCAGCCAGGTCCCCAGCTGGAGGCAGGTGAAAGGCAACCATACATTGATGTTTCTCTCCCTGCCTCCCTCCCTTCTCCTCTCTCTAAAATTAATAAATAAAAAATCTTTAAAAAAAAAGTGGCTGAGTTACAATGCCCTCTATCCCTCTTTTGTGTCTCCTCTGCCCCTGCTCTGACAGATGCCACATCGGGACTGAAACCCTGTGAACGCCAGCAGCAGGATGCCCAGGCTCAGCATGCCTATCCCGGCTCCAGGGTTCACATCCCTCAGTGCGATGACCAGGGCCACTTTCTGCCACTGCAGTGTCATGGTGGCACCGGCTTCTGCTGGTGTGTGAGCCCTGATGGTCATGAAGTGCCTGGTACCCGGACACCACCCGGCTCTAATCCACCTCACTGCGGACCCCCAGGTGAGCCAATCTGGAAAGGAACCTTGTGCCTGGTTAGGCCTAGGGCTTGAGAAGCAGAACAGCACTGGCTGTCAGGTAGATTAAAAGCCCTGCCCAGACAGTGCAGCCTCGGGGCTGAGCACCATCCTCCTTCCTCCTAGGAACACTGGAACGACAGGCACACTGACATGTGTATTCACATTACAGGGACATAGAGACATGCACATGTGACATGTGAGATCACTGCCACACCCTGTCCTCCAGCCTCCTAGACCCCCATCTAGTACAAGACCGGAAGTTGAGACTGAGTGTGTAGGTCAGGCTGAGGCCACTGCCCTAGCTTTCTTAGGGCAGCTTCGAGATGGTAGAGTGAGAGGATCTTGCCAGACCAGCTTTTTGTCCAAAAGAAAAAATGCCTTCCTGTGCAACTTTATGTCATTTAATTGTGCCTTCTGAATTGCAAGGAACTGTCCAAAGGCTGTTTTAATGGCATTAGGAAAAGTAAGTGTGTCACTGTTGGGTGGATCCATCTAGTCTGCTCTAAGCTAATAACACCAACCCTCTCCAGCTGGCCTAGCATATTCGTGGGGAATCACTCTTGTCCCACCTTCCTTCAGAAGAGGAGCAGGAACTTGTCTTGTAAGCCCATGTGATCTGAGATGCTGCAGATAAATGCATCTTATCATCTGAGCACTGCCCCCCTGGATGGGGCGTGGTTTCATGTACTCACAGTCTACGCCAACCACAGGTTGCCAAGGCAGGTTTCTGCTCCTTGCCGAACTGTTCGGGGATGGAAAGAATTAAAAAAAAAAAAAAAAAAAAATGCAGAAGAACTTTATCATGAAGCATGGAGGATTGGTATGATGCCATTTTAGCCAAAATAATTTCTATATCAATGAGCTTGCTACTCAAAAGTCCATTTTTAATAGAGAAAATGTTTTCATAAGTACTATGGCTTTTTATGTACGTGAGTATGAAGAGCTGGAAAATTACCACCAGTTTTGATCCTTGTAATAATATTGATTGTTATGGCCAGGACATTAGGGTTTCTAAGATCCATATAGGTAAAAATTGGTAAGGTTAAATTTAGCTGTGTATCTTTGTTTCCACGGTGAACTCCTAGTTCTTTGTCTTTGCCCATATTTTTAGGAAAGGATTTTGCCTCCCCCCAAAAGAATATAGAGAAATCCTATTTCACTCATGCCTACTGTTTTAAAAAACTTGGCTCTAACTCCAGCTGGGACTGAAGAAATCAGATGGCTGGGAGGTTCCTTAGGGGAATGGTTCAGCATTCTATTTAATTTATTAAGGCAAGTATGCGTTAAAGATAGTGATTCAAAAGGGAGCCAATAGAATGAGAAGTTAATGCCTAAAAAAGAGACATGTTCTTTGAGGCAGGCTCCTTCCCATGCCCAAGACTTCCCTCTTGGCCGCCGTTTCTGACTAGTCTCATCTGCATAATGGGGTCAGCTTGAAGGAGAAAAGAACGCTTTCTGCCCACAATTTAAAAATATTTCTGCCCCTTGCCAACCAGGAACAGAAGAAAACTAATTCCATGGCTGGCTTGAGAAGTAGCTCCAAATAGTAAGGAATGAGAGGGTTGCCCATGTGTTAAGTGTGGCGTGGTGCCTGTTTCCCAGAAGCTGACTGTACTGTGTCCTCATTCCAAACAAAGAGATGATGTTCCTCTTTGGGTGGTCCCCTGAACCAAGAATGGACCCCCTGAGTTTGGAATGTGGGTCTGCCATGTGTTGGGAACTTCTCCAGGGATCCCCGCCCTCCTTGCGATGCATAGCAAGTGTTTGAGGAAGTGGCATTTCCCTTTCCAGGTTCATTGAGACACACCTGGGTGAGGAAGTTAGCGTCTTCCCCTCTCCATGAGGTCTTAGCAGGAGTTATGCTTCCTGTGAGCCATGAACTATGGAGACAAGCTGAGGGGCATCGGCTGCCCCCAAACCTGGTGTCTCATAGTTGAGCTAGTTGGTTTGAGCCCTGAGGATTTTAGTCACCCTCTTCCTGCTTCCTTAGAGAAATGGTCGGTGCTGGAGCCCAACTGTAATATTTCCAGCTTGGTTCTTGGAAGCCGTTGGAGATTTGACCAAAGTCAATGACATGAAATGACTGGGTTTTAAAGGAACTCTTTCTGGCTGCTGGTTGGGTTTACCCTGAGGGGCAGGAAAGAGGGTAGAAGCAGGGAAACCAGTGAGGCGGCCATTGTAGTAACTCTTGCAGGAGATGATGGGGCTTTGACCAGGATGAGAGGGGTGGATGAGGTGAGAAGAGAAGATATTCTGAATATATTTTGAAGTGACTGCTGACATTTCCTGACATATGGGGAGTGCAAGGAAGAAAGAAGTTAAAGATGATTGGATCTGAGCAATGGAAAAATGGAGGTGCAACGTACCATTAAGGAAAAGTCCAGGGCCCATTTTTGTTAGTTCTCCTCTGAGACTTTATGATCCACCCAAATGGTGGTGACAAGTAGGTTCTTGGCTAAATGATTCTACACACCATAAGCTTTGAGTTGCAGGACATAAACAGGAAGTACTTTCTATTTCAGTTCCTTTAGGTAATCCCACCATAGATGACTGTGAGTTATTTAGGTAGCTATTGGTGAGTCCTCTCAGAGAATTGCCATGCTTGGAACAGAGCCGCGGTGGCCCTGTCAAAGCCACCTGGGAGTATTGCAGGTAGAGAAACTGCCCTGCAAGAGAAGCTGATAGGACTTTAAGCATGGTAATGAGCTAGGAGGGAGGGAAAAGGAGGAGGATCCTAAAGAAAGGAGACAGGGCCATGTGGTGGGACGGTGGAGCCCAAGGAAAAGGTTCAGTTCTGGGATAATCCCAGGAACAGGGTAGCCAGAGGACTACAGGAAGCTAGAGTGTCACCACCTCTGCTGTGCTCCCATGTGCAGATTACGGTGAGTTCTACTTTCACTCGATACAGTCTTCCCGGGTACAGATGCCAAGGACCATGTGAGTCAGACATCCAGTAATGCTTTCTCAGACAAACACTAACCAGTCAGTTGTACAATAACCCTCTCAGCTGCAAGTCTTAGAGTTGGAAGCAAGTGAGAAAGAACCAAGACTGGCTTTAGGCATCTTGTAGGCCATTGAGCCCCCTACGTGTCCTGTTAGCAGAGGCTCTGGGCCTGGGCCTGTGAGGGCCTCTTCTGCTTGGAAGAGATGGTCCCCCTTTCCCAGGGTGAGTGAACCCTGCACCCCTGATCTTACCCTCCTCTTGTTCTTCCCCAGTGTGGTGGGCCTCCTTACTAGCAGATCTTCTGGCCTATGAAGACAGAGCATCAAGATGACCTGCTTCTCCTGATTCCTATGGAGAACTTCTTTCCTGCCCAGGTTCAGAGCTCAGGGGCTTGACAGAGACCTCGAAATGCACATGAGGAAGAAGGCCAGGAGGCAGGCGTGGGGATCTTGAGCTACAGGCTGCGCTCTGTCCTTGGCTTATTATCAAAGGCTTTTTTTTTTTTTTTTGTCCCATCTGCTCAGCACCCACTCAGAGGGCCCTGACTGTCTGCGAGCGCTGGAGGGAAAGCCTGCTGGAGCACTATGGTGGCATGCCCAGGGATGACCAGTATGTGCCCCAGTGCGATGAACTGGGCCACTTCCTCCCCATGCAGTGCCATGGGAAGAGTGACTTCTGCTGGTGTGTGGACAAGGATGGCAGAGAGGTGGAGGGCACCCGCTCCCAGACAGGCATCACGCCTGCATGTAAGCACCCTGGGGGCAGCCCTCCCGCACCTTGGCGGTGTCTGAGGTTTCTCTGCAGGGAGGCTGTGCATCGAGATGGGCAAACAAGGGGTCAGCAGAGCCCATGAAAGAATCACTACTGTGCTTATGTGGATTTATAATCTAATCCACCCAAGATCCCAATTTGGACTGAATGTTTGCTTTTGTCATTAGCAGTTTCTGTGATTAGAACATCTGGCACTCAGTTCAGCATGCACCCTTCCCTAGCACAGGGTGGAAGGGACATATGTCACCCTGGGGCCCCAAAGAAGCTGACACAACACTGGCTCTGGTTTCCCCTCCCCCCACCCCACCCCCAGCCCCCTGTATTTGTTTTTGAAACAAATGTGTTGTTTTCCTCCCTACTAATTGGCAGTGATTTACATAATTGATCCTTGAAAAAACCCCTAGAAATTAGCATTTAAAGGAACATCTGGAGCACATCTGTCTAGGTTTAAGAACTTTTGATGTTTTTGGAGGCTCTGGTCTGTGGGAAAGTAACTTTTCTTCTCTCTCCCCATCTACCCTTGTTTCCATTCCTCTCTGCTCCTCATACTGAATCCTCTTTCCCATGGCAGGTATACCCACGGTGGCTCCGCCCTCGGTCTGGCCCGCGCCCCGGCCTGATGTGACCCCTCCGTCCGTGGGCACCTTCCTGCTCTATGCCCAGGGCCAACAGATTGGCTCCTTGCCCCTCAATGGTACCAGGCTTCAGAAGGACACAGCCAAGACCCTGCTGTCACTGCATGTAAAGTGGCTTTCTTCTGTGGGGGTGGAGCTGTGCAGGGCTGTCAGATCTCGGGAAGGGCCCGAGGTGGAGGGAGGCTCTGAAGGATATCTGGGCTGCAATTTGTCTCCATGGGCCTGACACCGGCACCCCAGAAAGTGTGGCTCTGTGTTGCTGGGCCTCACATCTGAGGGACCCAGCCTGCCGCCTTGTTGGCTCATGTGGTTTCAGACATGGAAAGGGTATAGAGCCCTTCAGAGCTGTCAAGGTGCTGAGGCAGTATGGTGATCCAAGGGAAAACTGGCAGACTCTTCACCCAAGTCCCCAGGGTTTTTCCAGCGCGCGACATTTCCAGAGATCTAGAAATGAAAACAACAGGCACAGCTACAGGGTGTGGTTTCTGTGGTTCTTTGAGAACCCCAAGTGGAAATCCTATAATGACTGCCTCATTCTTGCAGCCCCCGTCCCGCTCCCCTTTTGGTTCTTTTCTCATTTCCGGCTCCTTCATAGAGGAAGATTTGGAGACAGTGTGGTGCTGGAAAGGGAGTTTACTGAGCTTTCCCTAGGGTGTGCTTGTAACTTTCTGAGCTAGGAACCTCCTTACTGTCAAGGCTCTCCATTTTGGAGGGATTTCTTCTCTAAAAACAGGAAAAAAGAAGGGAGTTCAACCGTGACACTTATAATGGAAAATGGTCCGACTGACTCCATTTCTAAATTCACGATCCAGGTATTTGCTTATCTTTGAGAAAGATTAGTACAGTGGCCACGTTTACAGCTACTTCTATTGATGCACTAGCTCCTTATCTGGTTCCAAAAAAGCTTAGATGCAGCTGGTGTTCAGAAGAAGATGGTCCCCACCCCCCTTTCTAATATTTGAGTTTTTTGTGTGTTTTCTTGGCAGACACTTAGCATGCTCTTTTATAAAAGTTTCACTAAAGGAGGTAAAATCTCAGAAGTTATCACAAGCTAAACATTCATTGAATTTTAGCCACATTTCCGAACCTGTCTCTGATGAGGACAGGGGAGTGGTGGTAGAACTGAAACAGAAATGGAACATGGGTTAGAAGTGCATTTTGGGAAACTACTTAAACTGGGGCATTTTCTCCAAATAATTTTGAAGTCATTACGTGGGTTAACGGATGCCATGATTCCCTGGGTTAATGGAAGCCCTTAGGAAGCGTATTCTTGCCTGGAACAGATGACTTTTTGAATTTTCAAGTAAAATTGTACTTGACCTTCAGATTCCCGCACATCCCCATATAAACTGTTCACTTTTCCGTAGGAGCCAAATCCTGCTTGTACAGTGTTTCTCGTACTGACCACTCCCCCAGGGGTGTGAGTCAGGCCAGCCCCAGGCGTCGGTGAGGCAAGCAGGAACTGGTGTGGCCTCAGGGGACAGCCAGATGGCCCCTAGATGTTGGCGTTGCACTCCTGCTGGGCTTCTCACTGCAGGAATCTAGGTTGGAAATTGAGTGAAGCAAGTACTGTGCTGAGACTTGGAAAGGAACATTACAGAATCAGCATTTTAAAAAAGGCTGCAATGTACTTAGCAATAAGGAGGGGGGATACCTCCCTAGCCGGAAGCTGGGTGACCACCACTCCCCAGTCCCTTAAGCCATCAAACTCCAGACTTTTCCTTTACCTGAGTGCGACTGAAGTGCTGCGCAGTGAGAGACAGAGCTGGGGGTGATGGTACCTCAGTGAGGGGAAAGATCTCACTCAAATCATAAGGGAGGAGAGAGTAGATTTTGTTCTCTGTTGGCAAATTTGAGAAAAGCCCATTCGAAAAGTGCTGATAGCATTTTAAAGAATCAGCTTTTGCCCAGTAAAATACTAAGGCCTTACTTTGCTGGGACTAGCATTTGCCCTCTGTCACTGAAGGGGCTTGTTTTCATGAATTCACTTTTGTTTTCACTGCCAACAGGAACAGTGCTTGAGGGCTTACTGCATATTAATTACTGATTAAGACCCTTCACAAGCATTTATGGTATTAATTTCCATAGCAGATATATGAGGTGCGTAGGTGCTGTTATCTTCATTTTGGAAAAGAGGAAGTCAAAACACAGCTCAGGTACTACAGTCGCACAGCTAGTAAGTGGCCATGCTTGGCTTTGACCCTAAGGTCGGCCTCACTGCAGCCCTGCACACGCCAGGGAAGGTGTGAGTCCTAATTCTTCCAATTCTGTGTTTTGGTCGATGCAGGGCTCCATAGTTGTGGGAATTGACTATGACTGCCGAGAGAGGAAGGTGTACTGGACCGATGTCGCTGGACGGACAATCAGCCGTGCCAGTCTGGAACCAGGAGCAGAGCCAGAGATAATCATTAACTCAGGTCGGCAGCTTCACCCACAAAATACTTTGTATTTCATTTGATTCTACTAAATCCAAATTATTTACCTGTTTTATGCCTATTTTCATGTGGCAGGGGAGGTTAACATTTTTCCAAGTCACTTTTGAGCTGTACAGAAACAAACAGCCTTCTAAACAAACACAGAAGAAATGGAGTGATTCTTACCATGGCCCTGAGATGAAGGGCTCTCATTGGAAAGAGCTCACAGTAAGAATGCAGGGTGGCCGCAGCCGATAGGCCGATAGGCCGGCTCAGCACTGTGGATGCCCGGGGCCGAGGCTGGTGGGCTGCAAAAATTTTTACAAGCAGCGCCTGACTACTTAGTCAGGGGCACCGACCTCTTTCCCTTTAGACTATCAAATAAAAGTGACAACAGCCAACACAATAGCTGTCCAGCATGGATGAATCAAGTCTACCTATTTTTTAGCTCAGATTGGCAAAAACATATTTCGGTGTGCTGCAAAATTTTAGTTTATGTTCCATTAAACAAACAAGGTTGGAAATCACTCATCTAGAAGGAAACTAGAGGGGGCAGGAAAAGTTAAAAAAAAAAAAAAATATATATATATATATATATATATATATATATATATATACCATTAACCTGATTCTTCCCACTTAAAAGAGACAGAACTTTTTTGCTGAAAACTGTTCAAACGTAAATGCCTCTGCTTTAGGTTCACCTGCTCCAGTCCTGCCTTTGTTTTATTTCCAGGTCTGATAAGCCCCGAAGGACTTGCCATTGACCACTTCCGTAGAACGATGTACTGGACAGACAGCGGCCTGGATAAGATCGAGAGGGCCGCACTGGACGGCTCTGAGCGCAAGGCTCTCTTCCACACTGAGCTGGTGAACCCTCGAGCCATCACTGTGGATCCCATCCAAGGGTCAGCTGCAGTTCCCTCATTCTCCGTTACCGTAGATCCTGATTTAAAGTGCTTGGAATTTAATGTGGTGTGCGGAGGGGCAGAACAAAAGCAGGAAAGTTCAAATGCATTAACTTAACAGTATTTATTGTGGGACTACTAGATGTCAGATACTGTTCTTTTTATCCAATGATGAGGTAGGGACTGAGGTTAAGACAAATTGGAATGAAGTGTCTCCTTCAGCAACATATTAGAAAGTCATGTAGTGTTAAGACCACAGTAGGGTTTACGTTGTTAATTGTTGAGTAATGATAGCTCACACATGCAGTATTTTCTTGCTCAGGCTTCACTTTCATTGTAGCAAAAATCTAAGAAAAAAATGTTCCCTGCCCAATTGCTAAGGTCATCACCTGGGACATTTAACCTGGTCAGTTTCAGTATTTGTTGGAACCAGGGAGGAGTTCTATACCTTGGGAAACTCTTGTCATACTTAATAGGGCTTCTACCAAATGGAATTCCAGAGAAAACCGTTCAACCAGTAAAGAAAACATTCAGCTTAAATTTCAGCAAATACCTGCCTCATAAATACTTAGTGAAAAAAGCACCAAAGACGATTCTGAGATTTGAGTTCTACACATTGAGGAATGCATTTTTTTCTGTATTCCATTTAATTTATCCACAGCAACTTGTACTGGACAGACTGGAATCGAGAAGCTCCTAAAATTGAAATGTCATCTTTAGATGGAGAAAACAGAAGAATTCTGGTGAATCAAGACATTGGGCTACCCAATGGTTTAACCTTTGATCCCATATCCAAACTGCTCTGCTGGGCAGATGCAGGTAATACTCCAGACAGAACGCATACAATAGTACGGACACACTTAACAGATTTTACAGCAAAACCAAATCCCATCTTTTAGATCTTTTGGCTTAAATTAGTAACAGTATAGCTCATATAATGGACTCCTTTAGTATGTGAACTTTAGAACACTTTATAACTCCCTAGGGTTTCAGGGTGCTATGTCCAACTCATTTTTGTACTGCATGTCATTCCCCGTGAGCACTTGGCATACATTTTAAGTTAAAAATATTATCCACTGTTGGGATGGACAGACTTAGGTAAATGAACAAGGTTGTAAGTGGCTTTTTCTTTGGTATTATAAACTTAGGTCCATTTAGCAGTCAGATGCTACTATGTGGAGGACCCTCTGAAGACTGATGCGGCAGTAGCTTCCTTTGGTACGAAGTCTGGGTCGCCAATACCTAGCCTAAGCTTTTCTGTTGTGTGATTTCATTATTAGCACAACTGAAAAGATGCTACATGTCTAATTATAGAACTAAAGAATATGGAAAGGCTGTTAACAATTTATAATCTAATAAAAGGGACTATAATGCACCTGGGTCATTGTCCAAACAGTGACCTTTTTCAAGTATTTGAAATTTAAATCCAGGTTTCATTAGAAATGTAAAACTTGGAAATTTTTAACTTGGTTAGCTAGTGCAAAATTTTCACAATTGACTTCCTTTACGTTGAAAAAATAGGAGCCATGTTCCGCTTTACTTTTGATCCCTACCCAGAAATGAACACAGTATTAAAAAAAAAAAGGACTTTAGTTAAAATGCAGCCTTGGCTATTATACTTTACTTTCAAAGGGTAAATATTCAAAAGTTGTTTATAATTTATGATGTAACACTTTGAAATTATATTAGTAAAAACAAAAAAAATGCTTCTCTCTTAATGCCCTACTTTGGGAGAAACTTGGCAGATTTCTGTAAATCCAATCCTGTCTTCCAAAAATAAACTATTAAAAACTAGGATGCTATTAAAGACTGGTAATAGAACAAAAAGTTTTATTTTTAAATTGTATCACTACAATGTGAATAAAATCTCTTTTTCATTCTACTTTTAAGACAGACGCTACCTGCCACTATTATTTTGGTAAGTTTTATCTCTCCATGGTATGAAAGTATCTTTTTCCCTTTGTGATGTTTAAAAGGAACGAAAAAACTGGAGTGTACACTACCTGATGGAACTGGACGGCGTGTCATTCAAAACAACCTTAACTACCCCTTCAGCATTATTAGCTACGCAGACCACTTCTATCACACAGACTGGAGGAGGTGAGCTTCCACTCTGTATGAGCCTGAAAAGGCTCACTGTTCTAGAGGACAGATCTCTTTTACCAAATGCCAGTGACCTTAGAAATTAAGCCCTGTAATGAAGTTTTCATTTTGTTATCTCATTAGCAGATATCATCATTCAAATGTTACCCAGATATTTAATGGCATATTCACATGTTGCTGAAAAGTGACAGAGCTATTAGGTAATCAACTATCCAAAAAGGGAGCCCTTTAATCCAAATCTGATCTTCAGAGAGTAAGACTAGTTTAAGGGTACTATCAAGTATGGAAGTGACAGGATTTGATTAAAAAAAATAACAACATTGTGGACTGACTAGTTGTCTCCAATGAAGAATTGGGAAATATTTAAAATATGTATATGGGGTTTGCAAAACTAGGCTTACAAATTTGCAAGAAAAAGGCAATTATGATTAGTACAACAACTTTAACTAAAAAGTAAGTCACCGAGACACAGTAAACCTTCCTTTGCCCACCCCTGTATAGTGTCTAAGCCCTTCTCCCATACACCCTGTAATTCTGATCAATTAGTCTAGCAAGAGGCCCAGACATCAGTGTTTTACCATATCCTCACGATTCCAACATGCAGCTAGGGATGAGAAGCTCTGCTTTGGCTGGGTAGTTCTCAAACTTCAGCACAGCATCAGAATCATCCTGAAGGTTTGTTAAAACCTATTACTGGGTCCCACCTCAGAAGTTCTGATTCAGGCAAGTCTGAGGAGGGGCCCAGAAATTCAGATGATGCTGGTCTGAGGACTACTTTGAGAATCCCTGATATAGACAAATCTTCTGAATCTAATGATTCAAAATTCATTGATATATTAATTAAAAAAAATATATCCTGGAAGACTGCAGAGCTTTTTCCCTATTGAAATTGATGTTTTCTATCCAACTTTAAATCCCATGACTTGACTCTTCCTTCCTGCTACCAGGGATGGTGTTATATCAGTCAACCGAGACAGTGGCCAGTTTACGGACGAGTACCTCCCAGAGCAGCGATCTCATCTCTACGGGATAACTGCAGTCTACCCCTTCTGCCCAACAGGTAAACCAAAGCTCAGGCTGATCCTTGGGATCAGCAGGGGACATGGGAACATACTTGGTAACTGATTACCCTTGGCCCAGACACTGGCTGCTGCCACTGACATTGCCACCGGTGAGACAGCCACTTGGAGCTGGAAAGGTTAATGGCCAACACATGGGGGTGACCAGTGTTTACTACCTAGCATAACTATACACAAAGGTTAGCCTATTAGGATATTTCCCCTTTAAGACTTCCTGTTGCAACTCAATTATATGAAAGACTCACCCACTGTTTCCTCCCCCATCTCCCCTTACAGGAAGAAAGTAAATAAAGCATCCTAAAGGACTTGAGTTTACAATCAGAATCTGGACCCTAAAGAACAATTACTGCAAATCAAAGTGAAGAAAGTGAAAAAGGAATTGGCCATTAGAAGTTCCTGGACATACAAGGACATTTTCAGTGCAAAAAAAACTAAGTATACTTTGTGAAAAGTTTATACCTCAATCTTTACTACTGTAGTTTTAAAAACAAGTTACTGCAAGTTTAAAAAAGGTATAGAATTTTAATTGTTGCTTACTAAAGCAACTTTTTATAGACATTTGTATATTTAAAAGGTCAAATTCATTCAACTAAGAACCAGTTAGAAATAGGATTTTTGATTTTTACTATGGGTTCTTTTTGGCCAAGAAATTAAAGTACATATGACCAGTATGAAAATAAAATCCTGAAGATCACAAACCCTGACATAGTTAAGAGAAGGCCATGAAGAAATGATGGGAAAGAACCAACTTATTTATAGTTTCCCAACAAAAGTTTTAGGATATATATATATATTTTTTACCTCTGCATCAGTGCATTTCTATTTATATTAAAAGGTGCTACAATGTTTCCATTTATATTTCCTGATTCTGTAAGTCCCTCTATAGAGTAACCCACAGAAATTACATTTATAAGTACCAAAGATGTATTCAGTTTTCAAAATTTCTAGATTTCACCAATAAAATATTTTAAATTTTCTTACTACTTTTGAGGATCTGTATTGTTTCTCTAACAAAGTTGGGGGTTGACACCTTAAATCACAAAGATTATACATAAACATACACATAGTCAAAAAACCCACTTTCCCAAACTTTATTAAAGAAAAAGCAACGATGATAAATCTCTACAACATAGTCAACTCTCTGGGAGTCTTCCCTTGAAAATGTGGTGTTTGATTTCACATACCAAGGCATACATGGTTCCCAATTGTACTAAGTAGGTAAGAGGCTGAAATCCTAAAATGTTCATCTTCCAACTTTCCCCAGTCTGTGGTCTGTCTTTGGATCAGCAATAATTGCCTGAACAGCTAC
>PVIW01003177.1:153940-179932 GCA_004026585.1 Noctilio leporinus | reverse complement strand
CACCCCACGGAGAAGAGCACATCAAAAAAATCAACCCAAAAAAGAGCGCCAGATCAAGGAAGGAAGGTAAAACCGGCGGCTCCAGATCTGGAGGCCATTCCCTCTCCGAGTCGGAGACCTTGGCTCGTTCATAGATGGGCTCCTCAGGCAGAGGTCGGGTGTCATCGGTCGGATCCGGAGATGCTGCACTGGCCACCCCTGGCTGGAGACCTGCAGCTGCAGAGGCCTCTGCAGGCGAACCCTTCTCCTGGGCTGCCCCTGCTGGGAGCTCCTCAGGATGGATGACAGGAACTGACCCAGGAGCAGACTCTGCCTCCTGACCTGGTGCTGGAGATGCCAGAGGAGAGAAGATCACCCAGGTGCCTGCATCGCCATGGGCCCCCCAAAGACAGAATAGGGCCATAGGCTAGGACCCATCCCAGGATGCGCCCCCCCCAAGTGGGGAGTCCAGCACACGGTTGTTCTGAAGCTGGTCTCTGCTATGGCCAGCCTTTGGGAGGGGGGCCCTGTGCACCTGGCACTGGCCACTCCCTGTAAGCCGACATGCACCTCCTCCCCTGTGCCATCCCCCGCCCCCACCTTCTCAGCCTTGGGCGCTCCTCCTTCTTTGTCCCTTTTTATGGCCTTCATTGTAAAATCTATTTTATCTGAAATCAGTATTGCTACTCCAGCTTTTTTTCAGGTCCATTTGCTTGATATATAGTTTTCCATCCCTTCACTCTCAATCTGTGTCGACTTTTTGTTCTGAGGTGGGTCTCTTGAAGATAGCATATATATGGGTCATCTTGTCTTATCCATTCGGACACCCTATGTCTTCTGATTGGTGCATTTAATCCATTTACATTTAAGGTTAATATTGATTGAAACTTATTCATTGCCATTTTCTCCCTTTGTGTCTGTATTCCTCTTTGGCTTTCTCTGTTTTTTCATTTTATTTGTTTACTTATTTTTCTAGCAGACCCTTTAGCATTTCTTGCAATGCTGGTTTGGTGGAGATGTATCTTTTAGTCTTTTTTTGTCTGGGAAACTCCCTATTTCTCCTTCTGTCTTAAATGAGAGCCTTGCTGGGTAGAGTATTCTTGGTTGCAGGCCTTTGTTGACCATGACTTGACATACTTTTTGCCATTCCCTTCTGGCTTGAATTGTTTCTGTTGAATAATCATTTTGATAGCCTTATTGGAGCCCCTTTGTATATTATTTGTCTTTTCTCTCTTGGTGCTTTTAGGATTCTCTCTTTGTCTTTGAAATTAGCCATTTTAATAATAATGTGCCTTGGTGTTGGTCTGTTTGGGTTGATCCTCATTGGGACCCACTGTGCTTCCTGAACTGGGTTAATGTTTTCACTCATCATGTTAGGGAAATTTTCTATCATGACTTTTTTGAACAGGTTTTCCATTCCTTGTTTCTCTTCTCCTTCTGGTATCCCTTTGATATGGATGTTGTTTCGTTTCATGTTGTCCTGCAGCTCTCTTAACCCTTCCTCAGTCTTGTTCAGCCTTTTTTTATTCTCTTGTACTGTCTTGGAGTATTTGTCTACCTTGTCCTCCAACTTGCTGATCCAGTCCTCTGCTTCCACTAGCCTACTCTTGATTCCTTCTACTGTATTCTTCAATTCAGAAATTATATTCTTCATTTCCTCCTGGCACTTATTGATAGTTTCTGTGTCCATTCTGGTGCTATTGTAGCTCTTGGTAAGTTTCTTGTAACTTCCCTGGAGTTGTTTATACTTTTCTTTGAGCTGGCTAAGCTCATTGAGCTTCTCTATCATCATTGTTTTGAATTCCTTATCTGATGTATTGTGTGCCTCTGTTTCATTTGGTGATCTTTCTGGGGATTCTTCCTTTCCTTTTGGTGATGGACTGATTCTTTTTTCCCCTTTTTGGGTGTCTGTTGTTGCTTGATTTTTTGTTTTGTTTTTCCTTGGGTTAATCTGCTTTGCTTCCTTGCCTTAGTTGAGCACCCTTCTGTGTTAGGAGATTTGTGGAGTTCAGTGTTGCAGTCTCCCAAATTTTCTCCACTTGTTGCTCTTGGTGTGGCCTTTATTTGGGCTGTCTGGTTGTATTCTGGATTGGTTGTGTATGTTGCTCCTTTCCTTCCAGTCAAGACATTCCTTCTATCATTTCTCATAGAAATGAGGAGAGAGAGAATCAGAAAGCCTCAAGTATGAGTGAACAGTGTAAGCTTATGTATATCTTCCTCCCTGTTCACTCTTAGTGATCCGTGATTGGTCCATATGGGGTCAAGACCTGTGGTCTTTTAGCCAAAAAAAAAAAAAAAAAGAAAAAGAAAAAGAAAAAGAAATTATATCAATAATAAGAAGAAAGGGTTTAGATGGCTTTTCACCCTTAATGATCCCTGGTTGGTCTGGATGGAGCCAGTACCTGAGGGCTTTTAGCAGGGGGAAAAAAAATTATATAAATATAGAAAAATGTGTTTAGGTGGCTTTTCACCCTTAATGATCCTTGATTGGTCCAGGTGGAGTCAGGACCTGTGGGCTTTTCGCAGGAAGAAAAATAAAAAATAAAAAAGGAAAAGAGAAAAAAAAAAGAAAAAAAATAATAATAAAGAAAGGGTTTAGGTGGTTGTTCACCCTTTGTGATCTCTGACTGGTCCAGTTGGAGCCAAGATCTGTGAGCTTTAACAGGAAGAAAAGAAGAAGAGAAAGAAAAAAAAAAAAAAAGGAAGGAAAACTAAAGAAAAAGGAAGAAAGAAAAGAATAAAGAAAGGGTTTAGGTGGCTGGGGAGGAGAGGAATACTTAGATTGAGGACGGGGAATGCATTGTAGCCAGAGAGTTGAGTAGACTTTAAATCAAGAGTAGGGGAAGGGTCTTGGATATTTAGGTGGATTGAGATAGGGGAAGATTAAATATACGTGAGAATTAACTTTTGAAAAGGATATGTTGGGGATTAATAGTTCATGTAACTCAGGTGTTTGAGATTAGCAACAATTCATTTCCTGAGTCTGCCTCTTTTTCTTGGTCATGTCTCTGCAGTCTGTAGTCTAGCTCGTGTTGGGAGTGGCAGGGCCTATGATTGTCACAGTCAGGGCTAATTCTTAGTGTCAGCCCCCAGATAGGCTGGGCCTTCAGTAGCCTAGCTGGGTTTTAGGGCTGCTGGTGTTCTGGGGCCCACAGGATGCCCCCTCCAACTCCTGGCAAAGGTTCCTGCCTGTGATGGGCACCTGGCACCCCTGCAGGGCAGCCTGCAACCTGGCTAGTTCCTGTGATAACTGGCCCTGACCCTGCAGCTCCTGGAGGAGGCAACCCCTGTCTGCCAACAGTGCTTGGGGTCTGCCAACACTGCCCAGCTCCCCCAGGCGAGGGCCAATCCTCCAAGCAGACCAGCTCTCCAAGGAGTCCTTTATGCCACCTCCGTGATGCGCCCCTCCCAGTGCATCTTCAGTGCTGCCTTTGTCGCCTACAATGGGCATTCAGTTGCCCCAGCTACAAGTTCCTGGCTTGCAGTTTGGAGTTTCTGTGGGAGCCTGGGGGCCTGTGTGGGTACACAGGGCTGGGCCTCCCCCCTTGCAGGGGCTTCAAGCTGCTGTTTTCCTGGTGGCCCAGAAGCACTGTTTTCAGCCCTCTCGCTTCCCTGGCTGGTGCACTTCCCTGCTCCCCCACTGCTGCTCCCCTCAGGACTCTTCTCCTCTGCCTCTGTCCCAGTGAGGAGCTTCATTTCCCTGTTGCCAGAGCGAGTCTCTCACATAGTCCCTCCCCTGTAGGAGTTCAATTCCTCGTTCCCTCCAGTGTTTGCCATTGCTGCCCACATTTCACTCTTCAGATTTCTAGACTCGAGGGAGCCTGGAGCTGGCTTCAGTTAAAGATGCCCCTCTGGGTAGAGCCGCCACTGCCCAGAGCCAACCTCAGCCTGCCAGCCTGTTTGGAACTGTCTCACCTGCTCTCCTGTAGGTCTCTGCTGCCTCTGGGCTGTGCTCCCCTGAGTCCAGATGCTAACTGCTCCAATTCTTAGGGGCCTGAAGACATCTCGCGCTCCCTATCCTGTCCTCCAGCTGTTCTGGTACTCAAGAATGCCATCAGCACTGCTCTCTACTTTGTCACCATCTTTGATTCTAGAGTCACTTCCTAATTTTTTGATTCAATCATCCACTGATGGGCACTTAGGCTGTTTCTAGCACTTAGCTGTTGTAAATAGTGGTGCTATGAACATAGAGGTACATAGGTTGTTATGAACTGGTGTTTCAGGGTTCTTCAGGTATAGTCTTAAGGAAGTTCCATTTTTTGTTTTTCAAGGAAACTCCATACTGTTTTCCATAGTGGATGAACCAGCCCGCATTCCCACCAATGCACCAGGGTTCCCTTTTCCCCACACCCTCGCCAACACTTGTTGTTTGTTAATTTGTTGATGATGGCCATTCTGATATGTGTGAGGTGGTATTTTATTGTGGTTTCAATTTGCATCTCTGTGATGGCTAATAATGTTGAGCATTCTTTCATATGCCTTTGGGCCCTTTGTATGTCCTCAGAGAGTTGTCTGTTCAGGTCCTTTGCCCATTTTTTAATTGGACTTTCAGTCTTCTGGTATTGAATCTCATGAGTTCTTTATATATTTTGGATATCAAACCCTTGTCTGAGGTATCATTGGCAAATATGTTTTGCCATACAGTTGGCTCCCTTTGAATTTTGCTGGTGTTTTCTTTTTTTCAGCTGATCAAAATCTTTTTAGTTTGATAGTCCCATTTCTTTATTTGTTCTTTTATTTCCATTGCCCTTGGTGAAGTATCAGTAAACATATTTCTGCATAGGGTATCTAAAATTTTACTGCTTATATTTTTCTCTAGGACCTTTATGGTGGCACTGCTTATGTTTAAGTCCTTGATACATCTTGAGTTTATTGTTGTGTATGGTGTAAGTTGGTGGTCTAGTTTTATTTTTTACCATGTTGCTGTCCAGTTCTCCCAATACCACTTGTTGAAGAGACTGCTTTTACTCCATTTTTTGTTCCTTCCCCCTTTGTTGAATATTAATTGACCACATAGTCCTGGGTTTATTTCTGGGCTCTCTATTCTGTTCCATTGATCTACATGTCTATTCTTAGTCCAGTACCAGACTGTTTTGATGACAGTAGTCTTGTAGTATAGTTTGATGTCCAGTATTGTAATTCCTCCTACCTTGTTCTTCTTTCTCAAGATTGCTGTGGCTTTTCATGAGTGTTTTGGGCTCCATATGAATTTTTGAAGTATTTTTTTCTATCTCTGTGAAGTATGTCATTGATATTTTATTTGGGATTGAATTGAATCTATAAATTGCTTTGGGTAGTATGGACATTTTAATGATGTTCATTCTTCCCAACCATGAACATGGTATATGCTTCCATTTATTTGTATCTTCCTTAATTTCTTTCTTCAGTGTTCTGTAGTTTTCCGAGAACAGATGTTTTACCTCCTTGGTTAAGTTTATTCCTAAGTACTTTATTTTTCTTGTTGCTATGTTAAATGGGATTTGTTTTCTAGTTTATATCTCTAATGTTTTATTATTGGTATAAAAAATGCTTTTGATTTCTGAATATGGACTTTATATCCAGCTATCTTCCTAAATTTGCTTGTTAGGTCGAGTAAGTTTTTGGTGGAGTCTCTTGGGTATTGTATGTACACTATCATGTCATCTGGAAACAATGGCAGTGTGACTTCCTCTTTTCTAATTTGGATACCTTTGATTCATTTTTTCTTCTCTGATAGCTATGGCTAGAACTTCCAAAACAATGTTGAACAGAAGTGGAGAAAGTGTACAACCTTGTCTTGTTCTTAAGGGGAAAGCTTTTATTTTTTGCCCATTGAGTATGATTTTGGCTTCAGGTTTCTCATAGATGGCCTTTATGATGTTGAGGTATGCTCCCTCTATTCCCATTTTGTTGAGTGTTTTTATCATAAATGGGTGCTGTACTTTATCAAATGCTTTTTCAGCATCTACTGATATGATTATATGTTTTTTCTCTTTCATTTGTTGTATATGGTGTATTACATTTATTGATTTGTGGATGCTGTACCATCCTTGCATCCCTGGGATGAAACCCACTTGATCATGGTATATGATCTTTGTAATGTACTGCTGAATCCCATTGGCCAATATTTTGTTGAGAACCTTAGCATCTATGTTCATCAGTGATATGGGCCTATAGTTTTCTTTCTTTCTTTTTTTTTTAAGATTTTATTTTATTATTTTTAGAAAGAGGGGAAGGGAGAGAGGCAGAGAGGGAGAGAGACATCAATGTATGATTGCGTTTCACTTGCCTCCAGCCACAGACTTGACTGGAGATCTGGTTTGCAACCTGGTTATGTGCCCTGGCTGGGGAATTGAACCTGAGACCTTTGTGTTTGTAGATCGATGCCTTATCCACTGTGCTACCAGCCAGGGCCTATAGTTTTCTTTCTTAGTTGTGTATTGATCTGGTTTTGGAATTAGAATAATATTGGCCTCATAGAAAGAGTTTGGGAGTCTTCCCTCTTCCTGGATTTTTTGGTAGCGATTGAGAAGGATAGGAGTTAGTTCTTCTCTAAGTATTTGGTAAAATTCATCTGTGTATCCATATGGTCCGGGGCTCTTGTGTTTTGGGAGATTTTGGATTCCTTGTTCAATTTCACTAGTTGTTATTGGCCTATTCAGGTTTTCTGCTTCTTCTGGGTTCAGTTTTGGTAGATTATACATTTCCAGAAATGTGTCCATTTCACCCAGGTTGTCATCTTTCTTGCTATATAATTGTTTGTAGTAATTTCTTAAAATCCTTTATATTTCTGAAGTATCAGTTGTGATTTCTCCTCTCTCATTTCTGATTTTGTTTATTTGGGTCCTCTCTCTCTTTTTCTTCATAAGTCTGTTTAAAGGCTTATCAATTTTGTTTATTTTTTCAAAGACCCAGCTCCTGGGCTTATTGATTCTTCTCATTGTAATTTGAGTCTCTAAGTTATTTAATTCTGCTCTGATCTTGATGATTTTTCCCTTCTATTTGCTCTGGGCTTTGTTTGACATTGCTCCTCTTTTCTTGCAGCTTTATGGTTAGATAGATTTTATAAGCTGCTTCAATCCTTTTTAGGTAGGCCTGTATTACTATGAATTTTCCTCTGAGGACTGCCTTTGGTGTGTCCCATAGGTTTTGGGCTCTTGTGTATTCATTGTCATTTGTTTCCAGAAACTTTTTGATTTCATCTTTGATCTCATTGTTTACCCAATTCTTACTTAAAAGTATGTTATTCAGTCTCCATGAATTAGAGTGTTTTTGGATTTTTCCCTTGAGGTTCATTTCTAGTTTCAATCCATTGTGATCTGAGTAGATGCTTGGTATGATTTTAATTTTCCTTTATTTGCAGAGGCTTGTCTTGTGACCTACCATGTGGTCTTAGAGAATGTTCCATGTTCATTTGAAAAGAATGTGTATTTTGCTTGGTTGGGATGAAAGGTTGTATATATATATATATATATATATATATATATATATATATATATATACACACATATCAGTTAGGTCCGTTTCCTCTAGAGTGTTGTTCAATGCCACTGTATCCTTCGTATTTTTTTTTTTTTTTTTGGAAAAAGGACTAATTCAGTTGCAGACCAATGAATCCACTGTCAGCCACCAGACTCACATGCCACAGTATGGGGCTGACTGACTGACCCAGCTGTAAGTCAGCATTTGTAATCAGCTGCCAGGCCCAGGCAGTGCTGGGTGATAAATAACTCTTTAGTTACTACCTATTGTATTTATGCTCGGACAGAGCAGGGTGTGAGAGGTTTATTTAGATGTAAGTTAAAGAATTGTGTTCAGGCACCAGGCTCTGGCACTGCTGGGTGGGGCAGATTGCTTCCAGTGGGCAGGGCTATGAGGACCCTCGTAAGGTTGCACTTGGCTCAGCACAGTCCGCCAGAGGTGTGGGCAATGAGTCAGTACTGGGATCCCTACAGCCACTTCCCCACTTCTCTCCTCCAAGCCACCCCTGCAAACTCTCCCCACATGTCTCCATTCTGCTCTGCACCCCTTCTGCTGGAGCCCCAGGGTAGGTGTTTGCCACTGTATTGTTGCTGTGGTCACCCTAGTAGTTCTCTGTCTCCAGCTCTCTCTCAGGCCAGTGAACTCCAAGGCTTTCTGCCCTTCTCAGCTGTATGCTGCTCTCCTCTCCACTGTGTTGCAGTAGCTGGGAAACCCAGCTGGGGGACCAGAACCCACCCTTCTCAGGTGGAGCTCCCAGCTCTGTCCCTTTGGCTGCTGCCTGTGGTGGGGCCCCAGCCAACCCTTTCACATTTTCGCAATTCCTACCAGTCACATTGTGATGAAGCATTCTCTTCTGTTTGGTCCGTAGTTATAGGGCTTCTTTCCAGCTGGTGTTCTGTTGGTAATTCCAGCTGGCTTTTTCTCCAAAATAGTAATTCCAGATGTGACCTGGGAGCAGATTGGTGCAGCTCCACTTACTCCTCCACTATCTTGCTGGACTTATTTCCCTTTTGATTTCTCTTTAATACATTGCTTATTCAGAAATGTTATTTAGTTGCAACATACTTGTTGATTCCATTTTTCCTTTTTTAATTGACTTCTAGGTTCTCAATATGTTAAAAGAAAATTAAATATGATTTCAGGCTTTTTAAATTTTCTAAGTCCTATTATGTAATTGATCCTGGTAAATACTGTGCGCACATAAAATAATGTGAATTCTGATGATTTTGTATTTAGTATTCTATGTCTGTTAACTCATTTTTGTCTGAAGTATAGCTTAATTCCAATGTTTTTGTTGATTTTTTTTTTGTTTGAAATATCTGTTGCTGACAGTGGGGAACTACATTTTCCTATTATTATTGTATTGTACATTTCTCCTTCCAGATCTAATAATATCTGCTTAATATATTTGGTACATATACAGGGTGCTTGCAATAGTGGCAAAATTTTAGTAAAAATCAACATACCGAAAAAGTGTTATATTTTTAAATAAATTTATTCTTTTATGTAAATACATAAACATAGTCATTATTTTTTTTAATTGTTAAAAAAGTCTCCATTTGCTAAAATAATAGACTTGGTTCGACATCATAATCTTGAGCATGCTTTTATTAACTTTTCTTTATTCATGGACATCATCATGTTTTCAATCTTAGCTTTAACAGCCTCTTTATTGGAATGAGGTTGTTTATTAACTTCTTTCTCACAAATGCTGTATACAGAATAGTCTAAAGGATTTGCATCTGGTGAATTAGGCAGCCAGATTTCCTTTGACCAGAATTCAGGAACAATGACACTAAGACATTCTTGCAACTTTCTCGTGTTATGTGCTGGTGCACCATCTTGTAGGAAGATAAAATGATGTCCATTTGTGACTTGCTTCATCCATGGTACAACTACTTCTCGCAAAACATCAGTGTAAACATCCTGGATCGTCATTGATGATTTCCTGGATTCTGTGTACAATATCTGGACTTGTGCGATCCTTGCGTACTTTATGCATTTTCCTTGTGGTGGTGGTGACATCAGGAGCAACAATATACACCTTCACATTGTCAACGGTACACAAAGGAATATTATTGAAGTCTGCAATTTCCTTAGCAGTTTGCCCTGCATGCAGTCCAGAAACTATGGTTGCTCTAACATCATACTCCTTAGATATGATGGTTGCTCTCAGAATTTGACACTTTATATCTGAAACAATGATGTTAAATTATAGTCTTAGAAACAGTTTTTCAAAATAAGAAGCACATGAAATAGGGAAATGCAAAGTTATTGCCAATTGACGGCAAGCGTCCTGTATATCCCTGGTGTTGGATGCCATTATATACATACAGACATGCATGTATACACACAAACAAGGGTTGGCAAAAGTAGTTTATACTAAAAACAGTTGTTTATACTAAAAACAACATGCAGGTTATGATTATTACAATAGCTTTATTAACTATGTTTTGTGTCCTCAACTATAAACCTACTTTTGCCCTCCCATCTGTGAATGTGTGTGTGTGTACAGAGAGAGAGAGAGGGAGAGATATTATTATCTCTGTAATGTGTATAATGACCTTCTTTCGGATTTTATTACCACCTTTCTTTAAGAATTATTTCATCTAAGTATTGCTACCCCAATATGATTTTAGTTTTTACTAGCATGGCATATCTTCTTCCTTCACTATACTTTGAGTTTATGTGTGTCTTTAAATTTGAAATAAGTCCACTGCTGGCAACACACTGTTTGGTCGTGTTTTTTATCCATCCAGCTGCTCTGTACCTTTTAGTTGAATTAAATGAATTTACATTTACAGTGATTATTGATATTTAAGGATTTACTGCTGCCATCATATTAGCTTCTGTTTGTCTAGTGTTTCTACATTTCATTTTTTACTGTGTTTCTATCTATCTCTGTAAACTGGTGGGTTTCCATGATGGTATGCTTTGCATCTTATCTTTTCATGAGTTGTGAATTTACTCAAATCTTTGTGTTGCGGTTACCATGAGGCTTACACAAAACATCTCATCGATGAAACAGTTTATTTTATGCGATAGCCTTACAGTCTTTTGCTCATAAAGGCTCCATGCTCTACCAAGTATATTTTTGATCTCATAATTTACCTCTTTCATGCTATAACTTCATTAATAAATTGTATTTGTTATAGCTATTTTAATACTCTTTATACTATTTTCTTTTTATTTTTTATGCTACAGTTAAAAGCTAA
Source organism: Noctilio leporinus (assembly GCA_004026585.1). Taxonomy (NCBI): domain Eukaryota; kingdom Metazoa; phylum Chordata; class Mammalia; order Chiroptera; family Noctilionidae; genus Noctilio; species Noctilio leporinus. The sequence goes on along the minus strand of PVIW01003177.1, from coordinate 169,277 downwards.
CATACCATTCTAATATGTAGTTACACTTTTCCAATATTATTTTTCACCTTTACCAGTATTGTGTGCTTTTATATGTTTACATGTTGCATCTTTTCATTTTAGCTTAAAGAGCTTTCTTATTTTTTCCAAGACAGGTCTTGTGATGGTAAACTCCTTTGCTTTTGTTTATATGAGAAAGTTTATATTTCCATCCTATCTAAAGGATAGCTTTGCCAGATAAGGTATTCTTGACTGGAAAATATTTATTTTACAATAATTTGAATATGTCATTCCACTCTCTTCTGGCATATAGAGTTTCTGCTCAGAAATCTGCTAATAGCTAAATGGTGTTCCTTTGTAGGTTCCACTCCTCCAACCTAGCTGCCTTTAAGACTTTTCTTCATTGATTTTTTTAATAGTATTTTTATATTACATCTTAGAGGTCTTTTTTTTTTTTTTTTTTTTTTCATTGCTAAGGTGTTATATTAGTTTTGCCAATTTGTATGTCCAGTTCCTTCCACTGGTTTGGGTAGTTCTCAGCTATTCTCTCCCTCTCTCTCTCTCTCTCTCTCTCTCTCAGTATGTTGTTCATTTTACTAAAATTTTGTCATTTGATCATGCACGCCCTGTATATATTAGTAATTCTTTTGATTTAGTGTTTTCAGTTTCCTTGGATAAATCCTCAAAAGTTGAACTAGGTCATAAAACAATTTCATTTTTACATTTTTGAGGACCCTTCATACTGTTTTCTTTTTTAAAATATATTTATTTTGCTATTACAGTGGTCCTTACTTTCCCCTTTTGCCCCCCTCCACCTATTACTCCATTTCCTCTGGCAATGCCCCCATTAGTTCATGCCATAGGTAAGGCAATTAAGTTCTTTGGCTTCTCTATTTCCGTTATTCTTCTTAACATTCCTGTAACTATTCTGTAACCACCAATGTGTACTTTTTCTTCTTTTCAAGTCCACCATTTAATTACTGCCTTCTGTCAGGTTCTCAAATCATATTAATACAAAGTTTTCTTTCCACTATTTCAAAATGCCTACATTAACTCATTTGCTTCAAAAATTACTCTTTTACATAATATGAATTGCAATATTACCAAACACATGCAAAAATACATTTACATACATACATATTTTTACACATATTTAAAGTACATACTGGATTTTGAAGAGTTAGTACAAGAAATTTAAAATATGCCAATAGCTTATATAATTATTTCATGTTAAATGATAGTATTTTAGATATAGTTTAGCAAATTAGACAGTTTTTTTCTTCTTTAATGTTTATTTCACTCTGGAATTTTATTTTTGTGAAATATATCACAGAAATGGTATATTGCAGAACTCACGTCTACTTGTCCTATTAGAGACAGTACCATAACCATAGTAAAAAATGAATTTGGTTTTTGAGTCAGATCCTACCCCTTCTAATAATACAACACAACTTTATTTTAAGCTACTGGAACTACAACTTATTCTTTTTGGAGTTTTCCATCTTAAATAGTTGATTGATTTTTTTTTTTCAGCTATATGTATGTCTTACTTCTTTTCAATACCCTCTGTTTTTCCTCTACATGTTTTTAACAAGTGGAAGCCTTCAGAAATACTGGCACTTGCAGTGCTCTGGTCCAGAGTAGGAATTGTTATATCTACTAAGTTGAGGTAAAAAATAAAAATCCCTAGGATTTAAATAATGTTGCAGAGTAGTATTCTAACTATTCTTTGAACTTGTGGTTGACTTCCTTTGTGGTTCTAAACTAACCCCCTAAACTATTAAAGAGTCTGCTGAGGTACAGATTAGGTATGTTCACATTTCAATAATAAAGTTTACTATAGCATTAATTTCTTTTCCCAAGCATCCCCAGTTTGGGGGCCTTCATAACTGAAAATGTATATTTCCACAATCTATTTGAAAAGAATCTCATTTAATTTACATGCTAATATGAGAACATATATTGCCTATGTACACGAATCATATAGTTTAGTATTTTGCAAATTCCATCAAAGTTGGTCTTCATTCTCATCACCTAAAGATTTATTGATTTCACAACACACCAACAACCAGTTGGTTGGTATTTAAAACATAAATTGCTAACAAAATCTATATATTACACACCCACAAGCACATTATTTTGTAACAGTGAATAAGAAAGATAGTATATCATCTATGTAATATACATCCACATTTTCTTAGGTTTTTCTTTTTCCTTAACTGCATTAAATTTTTCTGAGTTATTACAAGTAACCTGATTTTCCCATTTTGTGAAATGATTCCAACCTAAGAAAACTTAACCTGCAGTAATGCAGATACAAGTACCTTATTTAGTAAATTGTACCTTATTTAATAAAATCTATTTATAACAAGATCACTTTAAAGCATTCATAAGTTAAAGTTGGTTCTTATCCATTCAGCTGCCCTACATCTTTTGATTGGTGCATTTAATCCATTTACCTTTGTACCTGTGTTCCTATCTGTCTCTCTGTTTCTTCATCTTCTTAAAACAGACCTTTTGCACCTCTTGCAATGCTGGTTTGGTGGAGATGTATTCTTTTAGCCTTCTTTTGTCTGGAAAACTCCTTATTTCACCTTCCATTTTGAATGAAAGCCTTGCTGGGTAGAGTATTCTTGGTTACAGGCCTTTGTTTTTCATTGCTTGAAATACTTTTGCCATTTCCTTCTGGCCTATTGTGTTCCTGTTGAGAAATCAGCTGATGACCTTATGGGAGCTCCCTTGGATGTTATTAGCTGTTTCCCTCTTGCTGCTTTTAGGATTCTCTCCTTGTCTTTGACATTTCCTGTGTTAATGATGATGTGTCTTGGAGTGGGCCTGTTTGGGTTCATTTTCCTTGGGACCCTCTGCACTTCCTGACTTTTCTCTCCTCAAGTTAGGGAAGTTTTCTGTCATTACTTTTTCAAACAAGTTTTCTATCCCTTGCTCCTCTTCTCCTTCTGGTATCTCTATGACAGGAATGTTATTACACTTCATGTTGTCCTGCAGCTCCCTTAAAACCCCTTCATTCTTTTTCAGTCTTTTTTTCATTTTGTTGCACTGACTGGGATTTTTTTTTTCTACATTGACCTCCAGCTTAATGATTCAACCCTCTGCTTTCTTTAGCCTGTTTTTGATTCCTTCTACTGTGTTCTTCAATTCAGAAATTGTATTCTTCATTTCCTCCTGGCTCTTATTGATGGGTTCTATGTCCTTTTTAATGCTGGTACAATTCTCAGTAAGTTCCTTGTAGCTTTTCTGGAGTTCTTTGTAGTTTTCCTGGAGTTCTTTGTAGTTCCCCTGGAGTTGTTTATAGTTGTCTTTGAACGTGCTGAGCTCATGGAGCTTCTCTATCATCATTATTTTGAATTCCATGTCTGATAATGTGCTTGCCTCTATTTCATTTTATACTCTTCCTGGGGATTCCTCCTTTTCTTTTGCTGAGCGTTTATTTCTTTGTCTCCCCATTTTAGGTGACTCTTTTTTGTTTCTGCTTCTTGGATTGCTCTGCTTTGACTTACTCTCTTAGTGGTGTGACCTTCTGTGGTGTAGAGGTGCACTTTTTTTACTTCCTGGCTCTGGGCTTGGTGACATCAGCTTGTGTTCCAGTCTGGGCCTAGTCAGCCAGTTGGAGACTATCAGAGATCCATTGTCTTTGGATTAACAACTAAAGGAGGCAATCAGTCTATGATCAGTGGTCAGTTTTAGCCACCTCTGGGCGGGGCAGATGAATTCAGTTGTTAATCCAATCAACCTGTGATTTGAGGTCAAGTTTAGGCTCTGCTGGGTGGGGTGAATTAATTCCTGTGGGTGGGGCTGTGGCTTCCCCTCAGGCTCCTGACCTTTGGAGAAGAGTGGTTTGCTGTCTGTATGGGGGCTGAGTCAACACTGGACTCATGGGCTGCTCCCTCAACTCTCCCCATAAAGTTACTGACCCAAACTTTCCCCAATCATTCTCTAGTCCATTCTGCCCTCCTTCTGCTGGAGCCCAGGGTAAGTGGGTACCACTGTATTTTAATGCATGGTCCCTTTAGAACCTGGTTCTCTCTGTGAAGCCTGCTAAACCTGGTGGCGTTTTACTTTTTACAGCTGGTTGTTGTTTTATTCTCAGCTTTGTTACTATAGGCTAGGAAGGCTGGTTATTGGGGGTTTAGATCCCATCCTTCTCAGGTTGAGTCCCCAACTGCTGAGATATTTCTCCATCCCTTCAGCTGCCTCCCATGGGAGCCCCACCAGTCTCTCGAGTCTTCTCACTTGCTACCAGTGAAGTTGTGATGAATCAGCCTCTTCTGTTCTGTCCATGGTAGTAAGGCTTCTCTCCAGGTGGTGTTCTGTTAGTTATTCCAGATGAATTCTCCCCAATTAAATTGTAATTCCAGTTTAATGTTGGGAGGAGATTGGTGTAGCTCAACTTATACCTCTGCCATCTTGGTTCTCCTATTATTTCTTTAAATATATTTTCTCCCTTTCTATGTTGGTACACCAATTTTTCTTATGTTGGTCTTTCTGATCAAATCTAATAGCCCTCACAAGTTTTGTACATTAAAAAATATCTTAGTTCTCTTTCCCCTTATAGTTGAATTATTAATATATTCATAATCCTCCAACACACTTATCCTTTCTTTCATCTATTTGTCATTCTCTGATACTCAGTATTGCATGTAGTCTTCACCTCATCATTGAATTTTCAGCTCCAGAATTTGTTTGGTTCTTTTTATAATTTTATTCTCTTTAGAAAAGAACTTTTTCTGTTTGTTAATGTTATATCTGAGTTCACTGAATTACCTTTTCGAGTTTTCTTGTAGCTCCTTGAATTTCCTTTTAACAGTGTTTGAGTATTTTGCAAGTTAGATCATAATATTTCTTGACTTTGTGTTCAGTTAATGAATTATTTTAATTTGGGGATGCATATTTTTCTTATTTTTTCATAGTACTTGAAGGCGTGTACTTCTGCTTTTGCATTTAAAGTAGCAGTCACCCTGATTAGCTACGGTTTTGTGCCACCTTTGGTTCTCACAATTCAACAGACTGGCTATTAGAAACTTTTCCTAAAGGTGGCGTTATAGTCCAAGTGTGTAGCTTCTTCTCCCAGAGTTTGTTCTCATGGATGCACTGGAAAGGAAGCATAAGCAGGCTTAGTACCTGGGGCTTTGTGGGTGTCCACAGGCACAGTGTGAGTATTCTTCAGAGGAACATTTTCAGGAGTGTATAGGTACACCTCCTGTTGAAGTCCAAGGCATAGAGAAGGAAACAAATTCCTTCAAAATCCTGTTATATCCTCATTCACCTTCTTGCCTTTCCTCTCCCCTCATCCAAATCATGGAGGTCCCTCCTCAGAAAGAGGAGTGCTATAGGAGAGAATCTGGTCTCTCCCATTATAACCCACACAACTAGGGTAGCCAGGCAGTCACCTTTACTTTCCACCTTCTCCGTAGGAAAGGTTCCTGCTGCCAACACCAAAATCCAAGTCTCTTGTAGTATCACCCTGAGGAACTAGGTCATCTTATCAATTCCTCTCTTTTCTTTACATTCAAATGAATCTCTTTCCTGTTCTGATTGTATGTTGTTCTTCCCTTAAACTAACTAGACCTCCACAAAATCTCTCTCCCATTGGTATCCCATAAGTTTTACTTTCTAAGATTCTTTTTTCTATTTGCAGCAAGTGGGGTAGGCTCATTGGCTCCCTTGAACCCACAGCTCCCACACAAGTCCTATCCACACACTTTTGGATGCATAGGTGTTTAGAAACTCCCAGGTTCACTGCTGTTATTTGCAGGAGTATGTTTGTTCAGTCATGAATGTCCAAGTCATTGTTAATCCAAGGAGAAAAAAAAAAAAAGGAATGATTCATGTCCCTCTGATGCTGATATCACCCACCTACCTAAAATCAATAGCATCAGAAAGTTAATGACACACAAAAGCTCTACATTGTAGTATTCTCTTCCATTTTTTGTTTATGCAGCTGGTGTTGCTTTTTTCAGATTGTGTAGCCATTAACAAATTTTACCTTTCACTTTTACATTAAGATTAGAAGTAAATTATAAACTACCATTACAGTTTTTCATTATTCTGTATCTGTCTGTACAGCTACCTTACCAAAGTAAATTATGCTTTCAGATGCTTTTCTATAGTTGTTGACCACCTTTCAATTTAAGAATTCCTTCACACATTTCTTGAAAGGTAGATGTACTGATAACAAAAGCCCTCACTTTTTGATTGTCTGGGAACTCTCTGCATTTTGAAGGCTAATTTTGCCAGATATATTATAGGCTTTCAAGTTATTATTATTACTTTGAACATATAATTCAAGTCTTTCCTGGCTGTATGGTTTCTGCTGAGAAATCTGATCACAGCCTTTTTGGGGGTTTCCTTGTATGTGATGATTTCAAAATTCTCTGTGTCCATGTATTCTGACAATCATTTTACGTCTTGATATAGTCATTTTTATACTGATGCCACTTGGAGTTTCATGAAATTCACAAACCTAGAGTTCATTTGCCTTCCAAGATTTGGTCATTTTTCAGCCAATATATCATTAAATAAGATTTCGGCTCCATTCTCTCTCTTCTCTCCTTTGGGGATTTCTATGATGTGGATATTGCTTTACTTGATAGTGTTTTATTATCCAGATAGTCTGTCTTCACTCTTTTTTAATTCTTTTTTGTTTTTTACTCTAATGGAATAATTTCAAATATTTTTTTTTAATTTCACAGATTTTTCTGATAAATGATTGCTGCTGAAGCTATATTACATTGTTCGTTGCATTCTATTCTTCAGTCTAGTTTTTATGATTTCTGTTGCTATGTTAAATTTTTTTGTTGCTTTTCCAATCTCATTGACTTATCTACTTGCTCTCTTATAGCTTGCCAAGCATTTTAAAACTATTATTTTGACTTCTTTGTCAGAGAATTTTAGATTTCTATTTCTTTGGTATCAATTACTAAAAATCTATTTTGTTCCTTTGGTGGTGTCATATTTCCTATTTTCTATGTTGCTTATATCCTTGAATAGATCTCTATTCATTTGAGTGAAGAGTCACCTCTTCCACACTTTATGGGCTGACTTTTTCCTGGTGCAGGATTGCAGGCTGTGTTATAAAGTATCTATGGCCCCAGGAGTTGCAGAAGGAACTCCATCTCCAGGGAGGTACAGTGGCACAAGACAATCAACAGTTCTGTCAGCAGAGGTCAGTGTCAAAGATCTCAGGGATCCTTGGTTGCTAAGGCAAATGGTATCTGGCAGTAGAGCTTCTAGGTACATTGGAAGTGAGGGATGTTATCATCCTCCTTTTCTCATTTCTTCCCATTTTGGAACACTGTGCCTGAGAGATTCTCTGCCAATAAAATCTCGAGGGACTAGGGATGCAGTAAAGGCTTCTATTTAGGAGGGCTGTGGCAGCATAGACTATAAGAAGCTTTGTCACCTGGGTTTAGTGTTTTCTAATGTAACATTTGATTGTCTTCTCTTGCTGTATTTTTTCTCTTGCTATATTTGTTTTTTTCTAAGTGGCTATCTGAAGATTACAATTAAAATCTAAATATTATAAGTATCAAGATTGAATTAAGAAAGCTTTAGTTGCAATAGTATACAAAACTATACTTCTTCATTGCTCTGTTCCCTTTTCTTGTTGTCAAAAATTATATCTTTTGTCCATTTTTTGCCCCTTAACACATATATTTATAGTTATCTTTTAAACCATACAGGATAAAAACAGAAAACCAAAGTGAAATTAAATTAGTTTTTATTTTCACCTATGTAGCTATCATTTTCGTTTCTTTATTTTTTTATATGGAATCTAGTTGCCATGTATTGTTATTATATTTCAGCCCAGAGTACTCCCTTTAACTTTTCTTATTGGGCATGCCAGTCCAATATTAACTAAGTCATTTTTAAACATAAAATACTGCCTTTAGTATTTTTCATTTTTGAAGAATTATTTTAGAATACATAATCATGTTGTGTTGATTATCAGTATTTTATTTCAGCACTTTAATATCATCTCACTGCCTTCTAGGCATTTGCATGTAACAAGCCACCTTTTTCTTGCTGCTTTCAATTATCTCTTTCTTTTCATTGGCTTTTAAATATAAATATTTTTGCATTTATCTCTTTTGGAGTTCATTATGATTCTTAGAGGTATAGACTCATGTATTAAGTCATATTAGGGAAGTCTGGGGCCATCACTCCTACAACTATTCTTTGTATCATTTTTTCCTCTCTGCCCCTGGGACTCCCACTTAGTGAATAGTGGAATTCTTGATGGTGTCCCAAGGGATTTTAGACTCTGTAGATTTTATTCTTTCTTTTTTCTTCTTGTTCATCAGACTCAATAATCTTAACTGACCTATTCTGCTATTCATTACCTCTGGTGATTTTGTTCCCCTTTCAGCTTTTGTACTTGTTAGCTCCAGATTTTCTATTTCACTTCCTTTTATAATTCGTATGTCCTGATTAATATTCTCTGTTTGGTGAAACATTATTTTCCTTGTCTTTATTAGCTCTCTGTCTATTTAAAGTAGTTGATGAAAAACCTTATCAAATAAGTCTAATAATTAAGTTTCCCCAGGAAAAATTTCTAAACAGTTTTGTATGATAACTTGTTTTCTTTATTTCTAAGATTTTATTTATTACTTTTAGAGAGAGGGGGAGGGAGAGAGGGAGAGAGATGTCAACGTATGGTTGCCTTTCACCTGCCTACAGCTACGGACTTGGCTGGAGACCTGGCTTGCAACCTAGTTATGTGCCCTGGCTGGTAATCAAATCAGCAACCTTTGGATTTGTAGGCCAGCTCCTTATCCACTGTGCCACCAGTCAGGGCTGATCATTTGTTTTTGTTGTTGATAATTGAACATGTGGGGGTGGATCAAGATGGTGGAGGAATTAAGTGGAGCTACACCAATCTCCTCCCAGGCCCCCTCTGGAATTTCAACTTAATTGGAGAAAAATCATCTGGAATTACCAACAGAACACCAGCTGGAAAGAAGCCTTATAATCACAGACAGAACAGAAGAGGACACTTCATCACAACGTGACTGGTAGGAATCACAGAAATGTGAGAGGGCTGGCTGGGCCCCTACTGGAGGCAGCAGCCAAAGGAATGGAGCCAGGGGCTCCACCTGAAAAGGGTGGGTTCTGGTCCCCCAGCTGGGTTTCCCAGCCTACAGCAACATGGCAGAGAGTAGAGCAGCATACAGCTAAGAAGGGCAGAAAGCCACAGGGTTTACTAGCCTGAAAGAGTGCTGCAGACAGAGAATTACTAAAGTGATCACAATGAAAATACATTGGCACCCACCTACCCAGGGCTCCAGCAAAGGGAGGACAGAGTGGATTGGAGACACCTGGGGAGAGAAGTGGGGAAGCAGCTGTGGGGATCCCAGTGCTGACTCATCACCTACACCTCAAGCAGACTATGCTGTGCCAAACAGCTTCTGCATGAAGGGTCCTCAAAGCCTCTCCCACTGGAATCAATCTGCCCCACCCACCACCAGTGCCTGAGCCTGGTTCCTGATCACAATTCATTGAATTACATCTGAATAAAACTCTTCCATCCTGCCTTGTCTGAGCTTGGCAGCTGGGCACAGATACAACAGTTTGCACCTGGAGTGGTATTTCTCACCCAGCAGAACCTGGACCTGGTGGCTGATTACAAACTCTGATTTACAGCTAGGTCAGTCAGTCAGTCGTGCCCAGTGGTGTGTGAGCCTGGTGCCTGATCATTAATTCATTTCTTTGCAACTGAGTTGGTCAGTCTTGGCCAGTGACACCTGGGCTGGTAGACTGACCACAGATTTGTTTATTTACAACTGAAACTGTCCTGGCAAGTGGCACCTGAGCCTGGTGGCTGATCACAGATTCATTGGATTAAAATTGAATATTGCTGTCTAGCCCAGTGGGGCCTGAGCCTGGTGGCTGATCTCAGATTCACTGGATTACAATTGAACCTTTATGCCTAGCCCAGTGGTGCCTGAGCACAGACTCATTGATTTAAAACTGAATCAGTCTGTCCTACCAAGCTGCACCTGAACCTGGTGGTGGATCAGAGATTCATGAGATTACAAATGAATCAATCTATCCATCTTAGTGGTATCTGAGCCTGACAACTGATCACAGTCTGATGGAATTAAAATTTAATTAACTGGTCCTGCCCAGTGGTGACTAAGGTGACAACTGATCACAGATTGATTGGTTTAAAACAGAGCTAATTGGTCCTGCCCAGCAGTACCTACACCTGATAGCTGAGCACAGATAAACTGAGGGTCACATACAAAAACAGTTGGTCTCTGGTTGGCTGCAACAGACTGACTAAGCCCAGGCTATGGAATGATCTGATGTCAACAGAGGTGAATCCAGGAAGTGAAGATGGTGCACCTCTATAAAACAGAGAGTAACATCACAAAGACAGGAACTCAAAAAGCCAATCTATGAAGTAAAAACAAACAAGAGGAGAAACCTAAAAATGGGGAGAAGAAGAAACAGTCTACACCAAAAGGAAAGAAAGAATTCCCAGAAAGATTGCTAAATGAAACAGGGGTAAGCAAACTATTAGATATGGAATTCAAAATAATGAGGATAGAGATGCTAAATGAGCTCAGTCAGCTCAAAGGGAACTACAAAGAACTTGAGGGAAGCAACAAGGAGCTTAATGAGAAACTAAACCAGCATTTAAAAGTACATAAAAACTGTCAATAAGACCCAGAAGGAAATAAAGAATACAATTCTGAATTGAAAAATTTAGTAGAAGGAATCAGCAGCAGGATAGAGAAAGCAGAGGATCAGATCAGCAAGCTGGAGGTCACCGTAGAAAAATATTCCAAGACAGCACAACAGAAGGTAGAAAGACTGAACAAGAATGAAGAGGTTTTAAGAGAGCTGAAGAACAGAATAAAACGCAACAATATACATAATATCATAGGGATACCTGAAGGAGAAGAGAAACAAGAAATGGAAAACCTGTTCAAAAAAGTAATGGTAGAAAACTTCCCTAACTTGATGAGTGAAAATGTTACTCAATTTTAGGAAGCACAGAGGGTCCCAATGAAGATGAACCTAAACAGGCCCACTTCATGACACATCATAAATTAAATGGCAAACGTCAAAGACAAGGACAGAATTTTAAAAGCATCAAGAGAGAAACAGCAAAAAACATATAAGGGGGCTCCAATAAGGTTATCAAATGCTTGCTCAACAGAAACAATACAAAGTCAAGAGGAAATGGCAAAAAATATTCCAAGTAATAGAAAACAAAAGCCTGCAACCAAGAGTACCCAACAAAGCTCTCATTCAAGATGGAAGGAGAAATATGGAGTTTCCTAGGCAAAAGAAGGCTAAAAGAATATATATATCTCCACCAAGCCAACACTGCAAGGGATATTAAAGGGTCTGCTTTAAAAAGAGGAATAAGCAGAGAGAGACAGGGAGGAACACAGGTACAAAGGAGAAAAAAGGCAATAAATATCTATCAATAATAACCTTAAATGTAGATGGATTAAATGTACTAATCAAAAGACATAGGGTAGCTAAATGGATACAAAAATATGACCCATATATATGCTGTCTTTAAGAGACCCACCTCAGAACAAAAGATTAATACAGATTGAAAATGAATGGATGGAAAAATATATATCAAGCAAATGGACACAAAAAAGGCTTGGGTAGCAATACTTATTTCAGACAAAATAGATTTTATGATGAAGGCCATCATAAAAAGCTACAAAGAAGGACATTTCATGATACTTAAGAGAACAATCCATCAAGGCTATATATAACCCTAGTAAACAAATATGTACACAACCTAGAAACACCCAAATATATAAAGAAAATCTTCAAGGACTTCAAGGATAGGACAGCAACATACTAAAAGTAGGAGATTTTAATACCCCATTATCAAAAATGGACAGATCTGAATAAAAAAACACCAAGCCTATTGTGGGGTTGAATAATACTCTAGATGAAATGGACTTATGTATACTGGACTTTTCACCCAAAGGAAGCAAAATATACATTCCTTTCAAATGCACATGGAACTTTCTCAAAGATAGACCACATGGTAGGTCACAAGACAAGCCTCCATAAATACAAGGATATTGAAATCATACCAAGCATCTCCTTAGATCACAGTGGCTTAAAACTAGAAACCAATCTCAAGGGAACCAAAACACCAAAACTCTTTAATTCATGGAGACTGAATAACATGCTTTTAAGTAAGGAATGGGTAAACAATGAGATCAAAGAAGAAATCAAAAAGTTTCTGGAAACAAATGAAAATGTATACACAACAGCTCAGAATTCTATGGGATATAGGAAAAGCAGTCCTCAAAGGGAAATTCATAGCAATACAGACCTACGTAAAAAAAGGTTAGAAGAAGCTTATGCAAACAACCTAACCACAAATCAGAGCAGAATTAAATTACTTAGAGACTAAAACTACAATTCAAAGAATCAATAAATCCAGGAGCTGATTCTCTATAAAAATAAACAAAATGGACAAACCTTTAACCAGGCTCATCAAGAAAAAAATGTAGACACAAATAAACAAAATCAGAAAGGACAAAAGAGAAATCACAACTGCTACTTCAGAAATACAAAGGATTGTAAGAAATTACTACAAATATTAAAAAGAGGAAGAAGCAGAGAGAGACAGGAAGGAACACAGGTATAAAGGAGAAAAAAGGCAATAAATAAAATAACAACCTGGGTGAAATGGACAAATTTCTGGAAACATATAATCTACCAAAACTGAACCCAGAAGAAGCAGAAAGCCTGAATGGACCAATGACAGCTGGTAAAATTGAAGCAATAATCAAAAAACCCCCAACGCACAAGAGCCCTGGCCCAGATGGCTACAGAGGTGAATTTTATAAAACATTTAGAGAAGAACTAACCCCTATCCTTCTCAATCTATTCCAAAAAATCCAAGAAGAAAGAAGATTCCCAAACTCTTTCTATGAAGCTTCTATAATTCTAAGGCCAAAACCAAGTCAAGACACACAAAAAGAAAACTATAGGCCAATATCACTGATGAATATAGATGCTAAGATTCTCAAAAAAGCTTGGCAAACAAGATCCAGCAATACATCCAAAAGATCATACACCATGATCAACTGGGATTCATTGCAGGGATTCAAGGATGATACAATACTTACAAATCAATAAACAAAATACACCACATAAACAAAATGAAAGACAAAAATCATATAATCATATCAATAGATGCTGAAAAAGCATCCGATAAAGTACAACAACCATTTATGATAAAAACACTCAGCAAAATGGGATTAGAGGGATTATACCTCAACATAATAAAGTCCATACATGAGAAACCTGCAGCCAACATCATACTCAACAGGCAAAAACTAAAAGCTTTCCCCCTAAGATCAGGAATGAGATAAGACTGTCCACTCTCTTCACTTCTATTTAACACCATTTTGGAAGTTCTAGCCATAGCTGCTAGGGGAAAAAAAAAAAGGAATCAAAGTTATCCATATTGGAAAGGAATAAGTCAATCTGTCATTATTTTCAAATGACATGATAGTGTACATACAAAACCCAATAGACTCCACCAAAAATCTACTCGACCTAATGAGCAAATTTAGCAAAATAGCTGGATATAAAGTCAATATTCAGAAATCAAAAGCATTTTTGTATACCAATAATGAAACATCAGAGATAGAAGCTAGAAGACAAATCCTGTTTAACATAGCAACAAGGAAAATACTTAGGAATAAACTTAACCAAGGAGGTAAAAGACCTGTACTCAGAAAAATGCAGAACATTGAAGAAAGAAATTAAGGAAGTTACAAATAAATGGAAACATGTACCATGTTCATGGATGGGAACAATTAACATCATTAAAATGTCCATACTACCCAAAGCAGTCTATAGATTCAATTCGACCCCTATTAAAATATCAATGAAGTATTTCACAGGGATAGAAAAAATACTTCAAAACTTTATATGGAGCCAAAAACACCCACAAATAGCCACAGCAATCTTGAGAAAGAAGAACAAGGTAGGAGGAATCACAATACCAGACATCAAGCTATACTGTAAGGCTATTGTATTCTAAACAATCATGTACTAGCAAAAGAATAGACATGATGAATCAATGGAACAGAACAGGGAGCCCAGAAATAAGCCCAGAACTCTATTAATTTGGTCAATTAATATATGAACAAAATAAAACATAAACTGAGTAAAAATGGCTTCTTCAGCAAGAGGTGTTGGGAGAACTGGACAGCAACATGCAAAAAATAAAACTATACCACCAACTTACACCATACACCAGAATAAACTCAAGATGGATCAAGGACTTAAGCATAAGCTGTGACCATAAAGGTCCTAGAAGGAAAAACATAGGCAGTAACATTTCAGATATCCTACACAGAAATATTTTCATTGACATTTCTCCATCAGCAAAGGAAATGAACAAATAAACAAATGGGACTATATCAAACAGAAAAGTTTCTGTTCAGCTAAAGAAAACACCAACAAAATTAAAAGGGAACCAACTGTATGGGAAAACATATTTACCAATGAAACCTCAGACAAGGGTTTGATATCCAAAATATATAAAGAACTTATGGGACTTAACACCAGGGAGATAGACAGCCCAATTAAAAAATGGGCAAAGTACCTGAATAGACACCTCTCTGAGGAGGACATACAAAGGGCCCAAAGGCATATGAAAGAAGAGAGATGCAAATTAAAAGCACAATGAGATACCACCTTACACCTGTCAGAATGACCATTGTCAAAAAATCAACAAACAAGTGCTGGCAAGGATATGGAGAAAAGGAAGCACTAGTGCACTATTGGTGGGAATGCAGACTGGTGCAGCCACTATGGAAAACAGAATGGGATTTACTCAGAAAACTAAAAATGGAACTGCCTTTTAATTCAGCAATTCCTCTACTGGGATTATACCCAAAAAAATCTGAAACACCAATTCAGAAGAACCTATGTACAATTGTCAAGTGCTGGAAAGAGTCTAAGTGCCCATCAGTGGATGAATAGATCAAAAAACTTTGGTACATTTACACAATGGAATACTACATAGCAGAAATAGAGAAGAAGCTCCTACTTTTTGCAACAACATGGATGAAACTGGAGAGTATTATGCTCAGTGAAATAAGCCAGTCAGTGAAAGACAAATACAATATGATTTCACCCATTATAGGACACTAATGAACAAAATAAACAAAGAAGCAAAACAGAACCAGACACATGAATAGAAGGAACAGACCTTCAGTGTGCAGAGGGGAGGGAGGGGGAGAGGAGAGGGTAGGGAGGAGGAGGCAAAGAAGGGGAGCAGTTTAGTCAATGAATTACCATGGATAACAAGTGGGATTGACAGTGAGGGGGG
>PVIW01003177.1:107952-153840 GCA_004026585.1 Noctilio leporinus | reverse complement strand
GCTTAGTGGACTGTCAGTGTTTTTAAATTTTTCTTTTGAATGTCTAAAACCATAGAAAAAATATATATACATACAGGGTGTGCACAAGAAATTGTCATTAACTCTACATCTCCTTATTTTATGTGCTTCTTTTTAATTTTGAAAAGCTATATTTCTAAGGTTATGATTTAACATCATTGTTTCAGATATAAAGTATTAAATTCTGTGAGCAACCATCATGTTGAAGGAATATGATGTTAGAGCAACCATAGTTTCTGGACTGCATGCAGGGTTAACTGCTAAGAAAATTGCAGACTTCGATAACATTCCTTTATGTACAGTTGACAAGGTGCAGAAGGTGTATGATGCTGATCCCAATGTCACCACACCAACAAGGAAAATACATAAAGCAAGCAAGGATCACACAGGTTCAGATATTGTACACAGAATCCAGGAGATCATCAATGAAGATCCAGGATGTTAGCCTTGATGTTTTGAGAGAAGTAGTTGTATCATGGATGAAGCAAGTCCCAAATGAATGCCATTTTATCTTCCAACAAGACTGTGCACCAGCACATAATGCCAAAAAGGTGCAAGAATTTCTCATTGTCAATGTTCCTGAATTCTGGTCAAAGGAAATCTGACTGCCTAGTTCACCAGATGCAAATCCTTTAGAATATTATGTATGCAGTGTTTGTGAGAGAGAAGTTAATAAACAACCTCATTCCAATGAAGAGGGTGTTAAAGCTAAGATTGAAAACATGATGATGTCCATGGATAAAAAATTAAAAAATAAAAAACTAGTGAAAGCATAATCAAGATTCTGAAGTCGAGGCCCTGGCTGGTGGCACAGTAGATTGGTGCTGGCTTGTGAACCCAAAGGTTGCTGGTTTGATTCCTCAGTCAGGGCACATAACCATGTTGCAAGCCAGGTCTGTAGCTGGAGGCAGGTAAAAGGCAACTATACATTGATGCTTTTCTCCCTTTCTTCTTCCCTCCCTCCCCTTCTCCCTCAAAATAATGAATAAAATCTTATTAAAAAACCAACAACGACAACAACAAAAACACCCTGGCTGGTGGCACAGTGGATAGGCATGGGTCTTCAAACCCAAAGGTTGCTGGTTCAATTCCCCAGCTAGGGCAGACAACCAGGGTGCAAGCCAGGTCTCCAGCCAGGTCCATAGCTGGAGGCAAGTGAAAGGCAACCATACATTGATGTTTCTCTTCCTCTCTGCCTCCCTTCCTTTCCCTCTCTCTGAAAATAATAAATAAAGCCTTTTAAAACAATTCTGAAGTTGTATTGAGTCTATTATTGCAGCAAATGGGGACTTTTCAAACAACTAAAAAAATGACTATGTTAATGTATTTACATATAAGAAAATTTATTTCAAAGTATAACACTTTTATGGTATGTTGTTTATTTTACTAAAATTTTGCCAATTGATCACATGCACTCTGTATACACAAATATATATGTTTAAGATTTTATTCAATATTTTTAGAGAGAAGGGCAGGGAGGGAGGAAGAAAGGAGAAGAAACATCAATATATGGTTGCCTTTCACCTGCCTCCAGCTAAGGACCTGGCTGGAGACCTGGCTTGCAACCTGGTTCTCTGCCCTGGCTAGGAATCAAACCAGTAACCTTTGGGTTTGCAGTGTGGTGCCTATTCACTGAGCCACCAGCCAGGGCATTGAAATATTTTAAAATTAGAAACATATACTCTGGTATGGACTCTTGAGGCAATATATTACATTGTGTTCAAAATAGCTAGAATTAATTATTATTTGCAAGCACAAATCAGATTATGCCATTTCTCAGCATAAATCTACCTATTGCTTTGTGATAGCCCCTAGTATTAGAAATAACTTCACACTCTACCTCCCAGTCACATCATAGACATTTCATCCTTTCACCTGTTGTCAGTCAACAATACGGGCCTTCTTGGATTCCTTGAACAGACAAAATGTTGAAGCATCTTTATGTGTGGTTTTAAAAAATTAAAACTGTAACAAATGACAGTAAAAAGTCATATCAGCACATGCTCTAGAAATTTAATAAGATCAAAATATGCCTCACAATAGGCATTAATTTGATTCAATGCAAATGCTATTTTTAAATAAAAGTTAGCATGTACATGGATTAAAAATAAATTATTATAATAAGACTTGGCTCAGGGCCTAATCAATACTCCAGTCACTAGTTATATCAATGTGAGTAATTGAACCTATTGGTTTTACTTGTAAAATATGGTTAATTATATTTCCTTGTTGAGTTGGGAGGTTTAAAAGAGATGGCTAGGACTTAACAATAAAAGGTCTGCCTCTTAATAAACAGACATTATTTTTATAGTCATATTTTGTAATTATATTTACTGATATTATAACTCACCCATAAATACTCTTCTCTGTGCCTTAAGTTATACACATAATATCTGACAATTAGCTAGGGATGTCACTCCCGTCATATGCTCCTAGTCAGGTTAATAAAGTCTAAGCAATGTCCACTATCTCATGCTTTACTCCTTATGCCTCTATTTCAGTAATGGAAAAGCAAACTACATATGACTTCCATGTATTTAAGGACAAAATAATTTGGTGTTATCAACTTAAGGACACTCAATTCTCTGGAATTTATAGGTGTGGCTCAAGTGCATTATTTTTACACTCTTATAATACAGCTCTTAAAACCTAATCTGAAATGTTTATTACTATCTCCATTAGTGTTGTGTGAGCTTTTTGCTTCTCAATGCAAACTGTAATAATATATTTGTAAAATCCATATCATTTTTTCAAAAGCTCAACTTGGCGAAAGAACTGCAGGTCTGTCTAGAGACTGTCATTTTCATCCAAGTGGCACTGCTAAGGTTTAGAGTAAATAATTATTTTGCTTGTTAGTTCAATTGTTCATTAGATTCCACTATGAGTGAAATCATATAATATTGGTCTTTCTCTGACTGGCTTATTTCATTTAGTATAATGTTGCCTAAGTCCATCTATGCTGTTACAAAGGGTAAGATTTTCCTCTTTTTTATGGCTGAGTAGTTACTACAGCTTTTTTATCCACTCATCTTTAGGAGTGTATAAAGGAGAGTAAATGGTAATGAAAAAAATGCCAAATATATATATATATAGTGTGTGTGTGTGTGTGTGTGTGTGTGTGTGTGTGTATCTATCTATATATAGATATAATACCTTCACAAAAAATTAAATTAAATAATAGAATAAGCAATTATTGCTCTCTCATGGAAAATAAAAGAGCTGAAGAGTCCTTGCCATCACAGCAAAAGTAATTTCACTTATAATAAAGGAAATTGGAGCCATTATGGATTGCATATGCTTTACTACAATTCTACTTAAAAATGCAGTATGTAGAAAAAGGGATTTGATTCAAAAGAAAATGCTTTAACACCTGAAAAACAACAGCAGCATCCCTGCTAGTTTTTTAGGAATCAAAATGAAAATGATGCTTTTTGAATGCCACATTCTGGGTCTTTCTTATGAAACACTGAATGTTGTAGAATACAGCAGGCATAGGAACCTGGGTCTACTTTTCTGCTGATGTTATCTGCTGGTCATCATGCACTATAACAGTAAGATTTTAGATTTATTCTTTTTAAATTCCTTAGTGTCCTGATATAAAAGTAATGAATGTTCCTTCCCTTCTGTGTCAATCCCCTGTGTGATTAGTCCCTTCTGAAGAGTAAAATAACTTCACTGTGCTTGTAGATGTACTGCTAGGTTTTGAATCTGTTTGACACCTGAAAGTGCTGTACCATATACAGGTTATAAATTATTTGCTCAGAAAAGAAAAAAAAAAACACTTAAGTAATGAAGATCTGTAATAAAAGTACTCAGGGTACTATTACACTAAAATAATGTTCCTGTTGAAATGCTATGCCATTTCTGAGGCTTGTTGGCATTTATGGTACTCATAAAACTGTACAACTATAAAATATCAAAAAAAATTTTACAAAATCAGCCTCAAGGAACAATTTAAATTCAGCTGGTTAAATGAAACTGCCATGGCAATTTTTTTTTTAAACACCCAAGAGCCAGAGAGGAGGTTAAATGGAGGTTCACTTTCTCTCCTAGCTCCCTAGCTGTCATGATTTCATAAGATATTCCTATCTATTCATCCTCAGGTTTTATTTTTCCTGTATCAGTCTTCTAAGAGAAGTAATTTACTTGAGAAATACATTGCAAAGGCTACCTTTTTGCCTTTGCAAAAAGAGTTGCTGCTTTGCAACTGATCATATTAACTTTATTCCATTTAATCAAACAGGAAAGCTTACAGTTTGAAGTGAGGAATTAGAGGAAAAAAAATAACATTCCCTCATAGTTTTGAAGGTATTTCCAGTTCACATATTTAAGGATTGTTTTTTACTATTGTTACTGTTGCAGTAATAGTTTTCTCTGTGTGCACAGAGAAAATATATATTTATACTACATTATATAATTATAATACATAATATGAGTTGTATAGAACATTTACACATATATTAAATATATGAAATTGAATATATAATATATTCAACCTAGCTGAACTTGTATTACTAAAAAAAATTACCAGAAAATAAATTTCACAATACAAATGTACATACATCATACAAAAGATATTCCAAGTTAATCACACTCCAGTACAAATTAGAAAAAAAATTAAAGATACTAAATATTCTATAATAAATAAATTATGTTGGATATATTCAAATGAATATAGTCATTGTAAACTTTTTATAAAAATATTGTAGGAAAACATTAAATGCAAGATAAATTTTTTTTCAGTATATCAAATTTGTTTAAATAGGTTTGAATATGTAAATATGGTGTTACTTTTCTTGTATTTCTAATAATTTCCCAATAGTTTATGGCAAAGAAACCCTTTTAAAAATCTGAATAGAATATTTTAAAGAAAACTTAGAACTAATAAGGATAAAATACTATATTATCCTTAACTCTTTCAAAATGCTATCAATGCTTACCAAGCATATCATTGGATTACAAAAATAAGGGTTTTGATCGTTTCTTTCTGTTAATTTATTTAAATCATCTTTCTTTAAAAAAAATATTTTATTTATTATTTTCAGAGAGGGGGAAGGGAGAGAGGCAGAGAGGGAGAGAGATATCAATGTATGGTTGCTTTTCACCTGCCTCCAGCTAAGGACCTGTCTGGAGACCTGGTTTGCAACCTGGTTATGTGCCCTGTTGGAGGAATCGAACCAGCGGCCTTTGAGTTCAAAGGCTGGCACCTTATCCACTGTGCCACAAGCCAGGGCTTAAATCATCTTTACTGTCATTATAGCATGTTTCAGTAATTCTGTAAAAATATTAATAATTATACACATGTAATTGACTAATTGGAAAACCTCTTATTGTGGACTACTCATGTTGCAGAAATGTTACTTGAACATTGCGGAACTTCAAACTGAGTGCAATCTTCAAGTATGGTTTTACAGATGTGTTTTAGTTTGTTTGTTGGCACTGGCTTTTTTTCCAGTAGATTGAAATTCGAATTTATCACAGATTATCCTTTGACAGGAAATCCCAATTTTTTGTTTCGTACATCACTAAACTTATTGATTATTGTTGCTGTAATAGAGTCTATAAGTTGCCCTTTTGGATATAAATGGTTTGCTTAGATATGTGAGAGGTAGTTCAATTCATTACCTTACCTCCAGGAAAAACCCAAATGATATCTTTAACAGAGTAACTAGAAGAAACAATGGAATTTATACTTGTTGAATGATTGGATTAAGTAAGTGTTATCCTATTAGTTGGAATAGCAAGTGGAATTATTTCATCAAAAGTACCTTTTTTCCCCTGTATTATTGTTCGTTCAGCTAGATATGATAAACTGAGTGTTAAGAGCACAGGCACAGATTCAAGCTGTTTATAGAACATTAACCTAGCTATTCTGCATGACAACTGTGACTGCCATAAATCTCTGGAGGATATTCAACAATCACCAGCCTACAAACTGCAGAGTAGTTTTGAGGGACAGCTCTCCAGCTCAGAAAAATTATCCATCCTTTGGAGCCTGATTTCTACATTTGTAACATAGAGCTATGTTTGTGCCCTTAGAAGTTGCTGGGATTCTTAAACTCCCTATGCTGCTTGTTGCAAGTGTAAAAAAGCAGCACAATATGTTCACTTTTTATCAGATTGTTTGTGCTATTGAGTTGTATGAGTTCATTACATATTTTGGATACTTACTCCATATCAGACACATGAATTACAAGTATTTTCTCTCGTTTCATAATTCCCCTTTTCATTGTGCTTATGGTTTCCTGGCTATGCAGAAGGTTTTTGGTTTGATGTAGTCCCAATTGTCATCTCTGTTTTTAGTGTCAAATATAAAAAACCAAAGCCCTGGCTGGTGGCTCAATGGATAGGTGCTGGCCTGCAAACCCAGCCAGGGCACATAACCAGGTAGCAAGCCAGGTGTCCAGCCAGGTCCTTAGCTGGAAGCAGGTGAAAAGCAACCATTCATTGATGTCTCTCTCTCTCTGCCTCCCCCTTTCCCCTCTCTCTAAAAATAATAAATAAAATATTTTAAAAAAGAAAACATAAAAATATAAAAAATCACCACCAAAACCAATGTTAAGGAGCTTACTGCCTGTTTTATTCTGAGAGTTTTACAGTGTCAGGTCCTACATATTCAAGTCTTCATTTTGAATTTATTTGTGTGAGTGGTGTAAGACAGGAATCCACGTTCATTGTTCTTCCTGTGTATATCCACTGATTATTAAAGAGACTATCCTTTCATCACTGGGTATTTTTGGCTCCCTCTTTGAATATTATTTAATTGGCTTAATCTTGGACTCTTTATTCTTTTCTGGTCAATTGTCTATTTTTGTGCAGCACCACACTGTTTTCATTACTACAGCTTTATAGTATAATTTAATACCAAGAATTGTGATATCTCTGGCTTTGGTCATTTTCCTCAGGTTTGCTTTGTTATTTGGGGATCTTCACTGGTTCTATAAAGAAGTTAGGAATGTTTATTCTATTTCTGTAAAATATGTCATTGAAATTTTGATAGAGATTACATTAAATTTATAGGTTGCTTTGGGTAGTATGGACAAGTGTAACAATATTAATTCCCCAATTAATGAGCATGGACTGACCATCTTTCCATTTTTTTTTTGTGCGTGTGCTTTCTTTCATTTGTGTCTTACAGGTTTCAGTGTACATATCATTAATCTTTTTAAAATTTTATTTCTAGGTATTTTATATTTTTTGATGCAATTATAAATGGATAGGTTTTCTTAATTTCTCTTTCTGAGGGTCTGTTTTTACTGTATAATTTTAAATTCTATAACTTTACTAAATTTATCTATTAACTAAAAATTTTATTGTGATATCCTTAGAATGAATATATATATATATGTATATATCAGATAATATATAATCTATTATATATATAACTGTAGCAAACAAATATTTAGGATTTTTTTAGTTATTTTATTTTTTTAAGATTTTTAATTATTTTCAGAGAGAGGGGAAGAGAGAGAGTCAGAGAGGGAGAGAAGCATCAATGTATGGTTGCTTTTCACCTGCCTACAGCCACAGACCTAGTTGGAGAGCTGGCTTGCAACTTGGTTATGTGCCCTGGCTGGGGAATCGAACTAGTGACCTTTGGGTTTGCATGCTGGCTCCCTATCCACTGTGCCACCATCCTGGGCCCAAATATTTAGTATTTAATTGGCTACCCCTTCCCCAAGCATTAATGTAAGATAAACAGGCAAAATCTTCCATTTCCCAGTCTTTCCCAAAACAGTGTTTTATTTCATATTTTAAAAGCTGGTGACTAAGGGACAGAATTCTAACTTAGTATACACCTCAAGCTGGCCGTGATCCTACCCAGAAAGCAGGGAAACTGGTGATTCCATCTCCTGCCTTCTTCTCTAGCTAGCTCCAACAGTATGACAAGGTTGCCAGTATCTCTCTTGGGGAGGTTATGTCTAACACAAAAGCTCTGTGGCTGCCACCTGAGAAACAGCTCCCTAATGACTAGCTCTGACAGCCAATGAGTTTTGCATTCACAAGTTCCAAAGGACTGTAGCAAACCAAGAAGCAGATATAATGGGTATAGGAGCACCCCTTTTATAGCTATACACGTGAGCCCAGAACAGATTGAGCAGGCTGTGACCAGCTCCCTGTTTGGGACATTGAAAAGTCTTGGCATACCCTCAGCTACTGGAAGGTAAAAACAAAGATGGTGGGTTGGATTACTCAAAGGATTGAAAGGAAACCAGGCTGATTGATGAGGTTCATCTCCAACACAAGACCATTCTATCAAGCTTCTACATTAAGAAAAATTAAGAAACAAAGGGATATATTCCAAACAAAAGAACAAGACAAAACTCCAGAAAAAAATTTTAACAGGAAAAGTGTGAGAAAGATAATTCAAATTAATGATCCTAAGGATGCTTACTAAGGTCATAAGAGTAACACATGAATAAAATGAGAATATTGGGAGGGGGAGACAATAGTTAAAAAAAATGCCAAATGCAGATTATAGATCTGAAGAATACAACTAAACTGAAAAATACAATACCAGGGCTCATCAACAAACTAGATTAACTGGAAAAAAGTATCAGTAAACTATTAGTGGTCAGTAAAATTCATTCAGTCAAGAAGTAAAAAGGAAAAACAATGAAAATGAGTGAAGATAGCTTATGGCACTTATGAGACACCATCAAATGGATCATTATATGCATTAACGAGTTCACAAAAGAGAAAAGGGGGCAGACAGCCCTTCAAGGAAAAAATGTCTAACAACTTCCTTTACCTGTGGAAAGAAACACTCATCTAGTTCCAGGAAGCCCCCAAAGTACCACCAAAATGAAGAATAGAAGTGTAAACCAAGACATAGTATAATTAAATTGTTAAAATTGAAAGACAAAGAGAGTGTCTTAAAAACGGAAAAAGAAGAGCAACTTGCTTCTTACAAGGGAGTCCTCTCAGACCACGTTGAGTTTTGCAGCAGAAACAAGACAGGCCAGAAGAGAATGGGATGACGTATTCACAGTAATCAAAACAAATTTGCCAAACAAGAACTCTATTCAGCAATGATGTCATATCTCAAACAATAACCTAACTTTGTACCTCAGGGAACTAGAAAAACAAGGACAAATGAAGCTCAAAGTTAATAGTAGAAAGTAGCAGAAAAATAAGAGAATAAATAAAATAGAACTAAAAAGTTAACAAGGAATAAAACAAGGAGCATATTTTTTTGTTAAACTAATAGAAATAGATAAATCTTTGCTAGACTTAGCAGAAGAATAAGCAAAATTATGAATTAAACAGAAGGCATTACAGTTGACACCATGATTATGCAAAGGATAGTAAGATTCTGGTATTTAAAGGATACAATCTACAAAAATTGACTGTAAGAATTTACTTAGATACCAAAATATTTTTTTGTACAATAGGGAAAAATGTTATAGAAATCTATGCATAGTACATTAAAAAAATTCTGGCATTTTGGATAGAATTAATAGGACTTATAACCTTTGACTAAGGCAAAACATAAATGATTAACTAGGTATAAGAACATTTTCAAATAGACTTTGCAAGATTTCCAAGTCATATACTTAAAAGCCATCTAATCTATTACTATTAAAACCATGTTATTATTAAGAATACTAGACAGGTGTACTCTTAAGCAAATATGATCAGAAAATTAGATTTAATTGTCATGATGCCATTGCTTTAACTGATTTCTCTGCCCATGAATAGGCAATTAAAGACAAAATAGAAGGCAGATTTCAGTGGCAAGAATAATTTCTGGCTTATATGTAAAGGGAAAATGTTTATCTAACTGAAAAATATAGTAATGTGATCTAAAATTAATGTGTGTTTAGACACATAGTGGCATATATTTCTAAATTAAATGACCTTGCATCTTATATTGCTACCACCACATCATTAATGTACACTAATTATTAAACATGTTTTGGGTGGGAAGAGGGATACTAATAGTTGTCTTCTCTCTAGTATTTGAGCTTCTTGAGGTATATGGTGGTAAATTTTCCATGTCTTCATTTCTAATGTCAGAAATAATACATAAAGTGTTGAATTTGCAAAAAAAAAACAAAACCTAAGTGAGAAGTAATAACAGCTGCATGTTTCTACTTATTTTTAAAAAATAGGCTCATGGAACTTAGTAATAAGACACAAAATTCATTTCAACTTTTGTGAGCCACGTTTAGTCATCTATAAAATGAAGATGTAGAAGGAGATGATATAAAAAGCTCCCTCCCAGTTATCTCCTGTAACTATATATGTCAGCAAATCAGTAATATGCACCCCAGAGTGAAATGGCCCTTACTGACAAAAGTTTTCACTTTAGTGGTAATTTACAATTGTTAAAGCACAATCACATTCTTTGCCTCATTAAATCTCTACATCAAACCTATCAGGACAATTTTATTACTTGCTCTTAGTCTACGAATGACTAAAATTGAACGAGTAAGTACAAGATACACAAGGTCTGTCCTGAAAGGATCACCCACACAAACTGTTTTAATTATATTGACATTGGCTCAATACTTTTGGAACAGACCTCATATGGAACACTGTTTTGCTAAGTCCAAGATAGTCCTCTTACTACTATACCAATTGTTTCCTTTTTATTTTTAGGTTTTGAATTACCTTTGTGTATTATATTTCAATTGTCTTATATTTGCTTACATTCGCTGGCTATTTAATGTGCATATAATTTATTTTCCTCAATCAACATTAAGTGTCTTGTAATAGGGATAATTTCTTTTCTTTGTATGTTTCTATATGTGTATGCATTTCCTAGTTTACTTTTCATACTGGTCTGCACAGAGTAGGTATCTTAAGAGAGGCTTACTGGGTTATTATCTGAAAAAGGTGCTACTCTGATTTGGTTAGTATGGGTAGAAATAATTTTGCTTGCTAAGTTTTTGTATATTAAAAAGGTTAAAACACATATTAAACAATTTCTTTTAAAAATAGCAAGTATCCTATAGTTCCTCACTAGGTTATTAAATTAATCTTGATTCAGCTCTGTTAAGGGCTGAATTTTTGAACTAGTTGGACTATCTCATTTGTTCTCATTGCCAGGAATGTGATGAAACCCTTTAGTCTTCTAAGGGCTTTAATGGTATTCATGGAAAAGCAGACTGCATTTTGTAAAGTTAATGAGGTGTCAGCTTTTTAGTGACTCATTTTCTCTTTTGTCCTTCACTATTTTCCATTCTCTACCTCTGAGACAATATAGAGTAACCAAAGTCTATGAGATTATTATCAAGAAAGCATTTGGGAAACTAAGTAAAACATTTACCAAAAATCAGAACCAAAACTAAACATTAATTTTAAGAGCAACTTAATATTTTCTTCCACTCCTAATTTGTATCACATAATTTACAGGACAGAAAGACTGAATACTAATAGCATTTACTATGTTATCCTTCTGCTCCTTCAACATTTTACCACTTAGCCTTACTAGTGCTCTGGTGAAATAGACTTTAGGGAAAAGATGCTGTGAATAGGCAGACTGAGCCTCTGCCCCTAACATTAATTTGAAGTTACCCAAAAGTCTGTTTATAAGAAATAGATTTTTTTGGTCAGTGTTATCTGACTGCTTTTATATTTTATTCATGTGGCTTTAAGGTCATTAAAAAATGTAAGGATATTGACTTGAAATTATATATATATACGCACATACTGACCAACAACAATGAGCAGGACTCCATGGGATAAATGTTGATACCTTACATGACATCTACCACCAAAGATACATTATGGAGCACAACCTTAGATAGCAAACATAGAGAGCAGTGAAGGAATTAAGGGTATCACTGCTCATAATCAGGCCCTCTCTTTACTCACATACTTAGATGAAAATATTTTGACAACCATTAGATCTTAGATCTTAGGCTTTGAATATTTTCCAGTCTAGTGTTGATGCTGTTTGCAATTTCAAAGACTCATGATATGAAGAAATTTGTTATTTTTCTGTAGGACAATTTTAAATAGCGTATGTTATAACTGATACAGATAAATGAAACACTGGTTTGTTAAAAGGGTCACTTGTCTAACAAGGAAATATCTCCTATCATCAAAAATCATGTTTTCTTATTATTATTGCAAGTATTCTATAAATTTCTATTCCAGTTTTAACTCATTGTGTTTCTTAATTTCCTATAAATTTAGATTTTTAGTGTCAATTTTTATTATGTGTTTCCAATTTTATTTGGTTATGATTATGATTAGTAAAAATGGCTTGCAGTATCTCTAATTTTGGCATCTTATGGTCTCTTTCTCTCTACAGAAATACACACATGTACATATAAACAATATATTTAGAGTTTATTAATATTAATATTATTCAGGTCCTACTTGTCAATACTTTTTGACTGGTCCATTTCCATGAGAGAATTACTAGTTTAATACTTCCACTAGCATACTAGTATTACTAGTATAATACTTAAGTGTATTTTTATCATGCACAATCTTGTTGCCCCTAAAAACCTTTGGCTTTCTTCATATCAATAATAGATATTCTAAGGCCTGGCAGGTGGCACAATGGATAAGGTGCTGGCCTTCAAACCCAAAGATTGCTGGTTTGATTCCTCAGCCAAGGCACATAGCCAGGTTGCAAACCAGGTCTTCAGCCAGCTCTGTAGCTGGAGGCAGGTGAAAGGCAACCATACATTGATATCCCTCTGCCTCTCTGCCTCCCGCCCTTCCCCTCTCTCAAAAAATAATAAATAAAATCTTTTTAAAAAAAGAATATTCTGTTTGTTACTCTTTGCATGTCTTTAACTTCATTTATTTTTCTTCTGAGTGTTAGATCCTCTGTAGATAACCTGCAATTGTTTTTCTCCTATTGCTAGACACTTCCAAATGTTTATACTTTTCCTCCATTGTTTTGAGATATGTTTATACTTTGACCTGAAAGGTCTGTACGTACAAGTTTAAAGAATGCTTACCTTCTTCAGTATATCTACTGTAACATTTTTGTGACTACACATAATTTAATCCTTAGTTTTATTTGAACTATAGTTCTTAATCACTCTTGTTATTATCTTTTATTTTCTTTTTTCCCCCTCCATCAGCTCTAGTTTTTTTTGTTTGTTTGTTTGTTTTGTTTTGTTTTGTTTTTTCCTCCATCAGCTGTAGTTCCTTAGAAATGTGCTTACTTTGGTTGTTCTGAATGACTTTTATCTCTTGGGTTAATGGGGACACTTTAATGACTATACTATGCTTTTGTTAGCCCACCAAACTAGCTCAATGTCTGGGGCAGTTATTGAAAGACACTATGTTTGATATGAGACAATGGGTAGAAATAGGCAGCCTCTGCTGAGGAGCCTGGAAGAGGCCTCCTGACACTTTGGCCTAATAGCTTTTCAACCACAGGAAAAGGAGGGATCAGGCTACAATGTCAGTTCCTTCACCATGTGGGGCCAGGGACATTAGATATATATGCAAAAATGATACTTCCTCTTGCAGGTTCCCAGATAAAGGTCATCTTTATATAGAATTACTCTAGAAGGATCCAGCCAAGATGGTGGCATAAGCATACATGGTTCGCCTCTGCACAACCACATCAAAATTACAGCTAAAATATAGAACAACCCTTAGCCAAACTGTCAGAAATCAAGCTGAGTGAAAGCCTGACAACTATGGAATTAAAGAAACCACATTCATCAAGACAGGTAGGAGGGGTGCGCACACAGAATGGCTGGTCTTTTAAAACACACATGGTGGATAAACTTAGGAGATAGATTTCAGGAGAGAGAACTAAGACTCCCAGTTCAGGGTTCTAGGGCTGGGAAGAAAAATCTCCACAACTTCTAGCTACAAAAACCAGTGGCGAGTAAGTCAGTGGAAAAATCTATTAGAGCCCAAGCAATAACCTTTAAAGAATCCACACACAGATTCACCAACTCAGATTCACTCTCTCTGAGCTCCAGCACTGAGGTAGCAATTTGAAAGGCACCAGTGGTATACAGGGAGAAACTGAAGTGTCTGGCATCAAGGTAAGCAGAGGCCATTTTCCCTTTTCTGAGCCCTCTCCCGATAGAGCCACAGAATTGCAGGTGGGGGCCAGTGAGATGGAGTCTCATCTCACCTAAGACTCCATCAACCTAGCTAACACTGTTTTGACTCACCTTGGAGATCCCCAGAGACTCCAATCCACCCAACTTACTGGCCCTCCCAAGCTACTTTTCCATATAAATGGCTGCTCTTGGCTCATGCTTCACAACTTCCTAATTCCTATTAACCAAGCAACAGCTGGCTTCAGTGAGCTCTGGTCGGCAATATCAGTAGTCAGTTAGATTCACAGCATAGTTTCACCCAGGAATCACCCAAGAATTTGTAAGCTGAGCACAAGAAGCGGACATCTCAGGTAGCTTTATAGCTCAAGCAGGGTGCCCTGGGCAAGACACAGGTAGGGGATGACCTTGGCTTGCACCACCCAGGAAACCCCAGAGCCTGTATACCAGTGATCAGCTACAGACAACACTGAAGAAACACCACCCTGCTGCCTCATATCTGATCCTCCATGGAGGGTGGAGGTTGATGGTCAGTTATCACAGCCAGTCCTTGAAGCTGGCTGGCCTGGGTAAATCCCTCCCATTGATCTGCCAACAGCAACCGAGGCTCAACTGAAAGAGAAGGGTGTACTCAGCCCACACAAAGCGTGAACCTCAAGTACCCAGCATGGGGGATAGGGAAGGCTGTGCCACTAGACCCTACAGGGCACCTACTATATTAGGCCACACTACCAAGACACTGAGTCAAGAAGGCTGTACCCAATACACAGAAACAAACACAGGGAGGCTGTCAAATGGAGGAGGCAAAGAAATATGGCCCAAATGAAAGAACAGAACAAAAGCCCCCAAAAAACTGAACATAGAGAGCCAACCTATCAGATGCAGAGTTCAAAGCACTAGTGATTAGCATGCTCAGAGAAATGATTGAGTACAGCCACAAAATGAAGAAATGAAGGTTATACAAAATGAAATTAAAATATATAGGGAACCAACAGTGATGGGAAGGAAGCCAAGATTCAAATTAATGATTTGGAACAAAAGGAAGAAATAAACATTCACCTGGAACATAAAGAAGAAATAAGAATTGAAAACAAAACAAAAAAAAATGTGAAGAAGCTTAGGAACCTTTGGGACATCTTTAAACACACCAACATCCAATCATAGAGGCACCAAAAAGAGAAGGGCAAGAAATCGAAAACTATTTGAAATAAATAATGAAAGAAAACTTCCCTAATTTGGTGAAGGAAATAGGAATACAAATCCAGGAAGCACAGTCTCAAAAAAGTTGGACCTAAGGAGGAACACACCAAGACACATAGTAATTAAAATGCCAAAGGTTAAAAGATAGAGAGTCTTAAAGACATCAAGAGAAAAGACTTACCTACAAAGGAGTTCTCATTAGAATATCAACTGATTTCTCAAAAGTAGCTTTGCAGGCAAGAAGGGACTGGCAAGAAATATTCAAAGTGATGCAAAGCAAGAACTTACAACCAAGATTACTCTATCCAGCAAAGCTATTATTTAGAATGGAAGGGCAGATAAAGTGCTTCCCAGATAAGGCAGAGCCAAAGGAATTCATCATCACCCAACCCTTATTGTACAAAATGTTAAATGATTTATTTAAGAAAAAGAAAATTAAAACTATGAACATTAAAATGACAACAAACTCACAACTATCAACAACTGAATCTAAAAAATAAAAACAAAAACAAACTAATTAAGCAACCAGAACAGGAACAGAATCATAGGTATGGGGATCAACTGGGAGAGGAAAGGGTGAGAATGAGGGAAATGGTGCAGGGATCAAGAAGCATAACTGTTAGAAACAAAATAGGGGATGTTAAGAATAGTATAGGAAAGGGTGAAGTCGAACTTACATGTATGACCCATGGACATGAACTAAGGAATTGCTAGGGGGGTGGAGAAGGGGCACAGGGTAAGGGAAAGTGAGGGGAAAATTTAGCATAACCATAACAGCATATTCAATAAAATATACTATTAAAGAGAATTAAAGCCCTGACTGGTAGCACAGTGGATATAGGCGCTGGCCTGCAAACCCAAAGGTTGCTGGTTCGATTCCCCAACCAGGGCACATAACCAGGTTGCAAGCCAGATCTCCAGCCAGGTCTGTGGCTGGAGGCGGGTGAAAAGGCAACCATACACTGCTGTCTCTCTCCCTCTCTGTCTCTTCCCTTCCTCTCTCTCTAGAAATAATAAATAAAATCTTTAAAAAAAAAAGAGAGAGAATTACTCCATTTCTTATGTCTCTATGCTCTTACTCTAATGCTGATGCCAAATAGGGTGGCAAAAACCTGACCCAAGTTCTCCCTGCTGGGTCTCTTACAGAGCAAGGCATTGAGTCAGATGGCTTTGAGCCCATGCAGCATTCTTGCTCAGAGAGGAAGATAATTTTGAGTTGGGAGGGTTTGGGAAGAGGACTGCATTTGATCAGTCCCTATTTTGGTCACTGGAGTCACAACAGCGCACAAGAAAGCCACAGTTCCTGTTCTTATAATGTCTGTGTTCCAACTGGGGGGAAAAAGAAAAAGCAAGTCCACACATTAAAACATAAAATAGCAATATCTAAAATTAACTATGAAGATAATCAAGTAAGAATGAATGACAGAAGTTTCCTGAGGATTTCAGAGCTGCATATAATTGGACAGTGAGGAAAGTGATCTGAAATAGATAAGCTAAGAACTGAATGTGAAAAAGTTGGTAGTATAAAATTCTGGGATTAAACATTCAAGGCACAGAAACAGCAAGGGCAACAACCCCAAAATAGAACTGCACTTGTGTTAAAAGAATGAAAAGGCCAGTGGGGCTGAAACATGGTTACTACTACATAGAAATAATAATACTCAAAGGATAAACTTTTTTCTTTCTGTTTCTAGTGGCATCCTCAAAAGAAAGTCAATTGAAAAATGTTGGCATTAATATTAAATATAAACAAGAAAGAAAATATTAGATCAAGTACAAAAAATATTGTGATTCATCATTTAAGTATACAAATGTTTAAAATTATAAATTGGTCATTTGTGACATTATTTCAAGTGTCTCATTCTTTGCAAAAAAAAGTTTCTAATTGGTGAAAATACATACTTCAAATTCAATCAACATATTTATTATAACAATTATCTGTGGATATAAAAAAAGGGATGGATGTAATACAACAACAATAAAATTAAAAACAAAATATCTGTGGATATAATGTTGTTAAGCATCTAGATCTATTGTATTTACAGTTCCAAAAATAGTTTCATACTTTTTATTTTCTACTCATGCTAGTTCTTTTGATTAGAAAATCCTGGTTTTATTTTCATCTTTCTCAAACATAAATCAGGGGACCACAGGCCAAATGGAGATGTAGGACAACCTAGCCTCTGTCCCCCAATGAATGTCAACAATTAAACAGCCATCCACGAAATCAGGCAGTTTGGCAGAAGTCTGGCATCTGCTTAGGAAACTTTAGCAATGTAGTGGAATTAAAACCCTAAAGACAATCACATAAGCAGAGAGCGAGTTTCATTTGCCTGCTTCATCCTTCCCTCAAGCCAGCACTGTTGAACATCAAGATGAAACTTTCCAGCTAGAAAGAGCTCATTGCACCAGGAAAGAAATAGTAGGGCAAACAACTAGCTCTTCCAGGCTTTTGGACACCCCATGAAGGGCTTACGTCCATTCCATCCCACCCACATCATCAAAGCTGAGACCCAATAGGAACAAGGAAAAAAAGCATTGGCTACCAACAGCAGTCATGCAGCAGGAACAATGGTAGATTACAACAACCTGCTCTGCAGCAAAACTCAGCTGGTGAAAACAATTAGTGACCAGCATAGCCAGCACAGACACCCATCAGATTTCACCCCAAAGTTATTTAGGTTTCTTGAGGCTTCTGTGGCTATGTGGCTGCAGACCACCTGACTAGAACCCTGCTAATGACCCCACCATTGAACAGGATTTTGAAACGAGTCCCTGCAGCTGTGCACTTGTACACTGCCAACCCAATGCCTAACACAGTCTTCTACTGCAGTGTGCCTGTCCAGGAGAAAAAAGATTTCAGCCACCAGAGAGCATGTCAATAGTCAAGGCCACTGCAGCAGTCAGTGAACCCAACAGTCGACCTCAGTAGTTGCTGCATGCCCTGGTCCTAACAACATTATGGGCACCTTCAACTATCCTAAGTAGCTGAATGTTCGCACAACACTGGATCTAGCCATAGCCCTCTTAGCTGCTGAATTGGGAGGTATCACTAAGGAGATAAACCCTTGCAGTTACTCAGGATCCCCCATAGTGATCACCAAAGAACACAGAGTTGATGCTGTGACTTCAGAGGCTTCAGATATAGTGACTTCACAGACCCATGGACCTAATGCCACCACACACAGCCCTCATTTTGAGCCCTGCCCCACTAAATCAGGGTTACAGCATGCTCAAGGACCCCTATGCATGGTCAAAGTCTTTCCTTAACAAAGCCCATAAAATCTTAAAGAGGTAAGTGTTGCTACAAATGTTCAGATATCTACACAAGGCTACAGGAATCATGATGAATCAGACAAAAATGACTTTACCAAAGAAATATAGTAAACTTCCAGTAACTGGTGCCAAAGAATTGGAGACCCAGGGATTGCCCAACAAAGAATTCAAATCATTGTTATAAAGATGCTCAGAGAGCTACAAGAGAACACAGGTAAACAGAAAAACATTATGTTTTTGGAAACAAAAGTTAAAATTTCAACAGAGACAGAAAACATTTTAAAAGAATCAAATAGAAACTTTGGAGCTGAAGAATTTAATAGCTACACCAACAGACCTGACAAAAGAAAGAATGAATTGGTGCTAGAAGATAGCCTAATTAAACTTACCCAAGCAGAGGGGCCAAAAGAAGAATATTGAAAAAATAAAGCCTACAGGGAGTTGTAGACATCATTAAATTTCCAGAAGGAAAAAGGAGGAAGAAATGGTTTTTAAAAAATATATTAAAGGTAAAATTGTAAAATTCCCAAACTTGTGAAGAGATATGGACCCCCAAGTACATGAAGGTAAGAGGTCACCCCAAAATTTCTGTCCAAAATAATCTCCTCTAAGACACCTTATAATGAAACTATCTAAAAATAAGGAAAGAATTTTTAAAATAAGAGAAAAACATTTTATTCTTATACAAGGGAATCCCCAGAAGACTACTAGATTATTAGAGGCTTTCTCAGAAGCAAACTTGCAGTCCAGGAGGTAGTGATGACATATTCAAAGTAATGAAAGAAACTTCTGACCAAGAATACTTTTACTCAGCAGATTTGTCCTTCACAAATCTGCTGAGATAAAGACCTTGCCTCACAAAGCTGAAGGATTTAGTAAACAGTAAACCTAACTAAAAAGTAATGCTAAAAAAAGGGAGAAAAGCTGACTAAAAGACACCAATTAGTACCACAAATACACAAAACTATGAGGTCTCATTAATATAACGAGAACGGTTTGCATGACACCAATGTAACCTGGCAGTCAAGAAGAGTGGACTAGAATGAGCATGTGCAAATGATAAGGACTTCACTGTACTAGTCAGTGGGGGCAGGAGACACCATTCAGTGAAAATGTGTTTCTTGTGGCTGTCACAGTCAAAAGGACTGAGTAGAAAAACAAATCTGCATCAAATTTTGCTTTGAAGCTTGAACATTCCTCTGCAGGTGATTCAGAAGGCTGCAGCTATGGAAAACTGGTGATTGGCAGCTTCATCATGACAGTGCACCTGCTCATGCATTATGTTGTGTGCAGTTTTTTGGGCAAAACATCAAGTCACCAGGTGACTTAGTTCCCCTATAGTTCAGATTTTGTGCCCTGCAACTTCTGGCTTTTCCCCAAATTAAAATCACCTTAAAGGGAAGTGTTTTCAGACCATCAGTTACATTCAGGAAAATATAATAGGGCAGCTAATAATGATTGGGAAAGATGTGTGAGGTCCCAAGGTGCCTACTTTGAAGGGGATTCATGCATCTTTATTCTACTGTATATTCAATGTTTCTTATATCTTGTATTTTCTTCAGTAAATGTCTATTTTTCATATTGCATGACTGGGTACTTTCTGGAAAGACCTCGTTATATACAACACATTGGTAAAGGTAAACACTTAGGCATATTCAGAACATGTACTATAATATTATAATATGGTAGCATGTTAACTAACTCTATAGAAAGGTTAAAGGACAAAAGTAATGAAAATAGGTATAGTTGAATGCCAGTATTATGGAGATAGAAGTCACATCTATTTTTCTTTCCCCTTTGATATGCAATTAACTGGCTGTAACTGAACGTAAGGTCCGCTGCAGGGTATCGGAGAAACCCACTCACCTGCATGTCCTGAAGGTGGGTGGATAGAATCTTGAAGGAGGCTGTAGGCTTCCACATGGGAGGATTGATCGCCTTACCAGACCTTAAACACACCCAAAAACTTAGGTGCTAAGCCCAAACTTTCATATGCATGAGCATGTAAAAACTGCTTTGCTATTATCTAATTACATGTCTACTGTGACTATATTAATTGATATGTGTCAAAGTTAGAAATGTGAAATATTAGAGAAATCTAAAAATAAGCAACAAGTGCTTATCTCATTGGCTTATAAGCATAATCAGCCAATTTGGAACAAAAGAACCTAATATCACTTTGTATTGATTAGTCCAAAGAAAAGCATCACGCACAAAAAGATAGAGTTGGATAAGGTACATATTTTACTTTAACTAGGTCTTGTTGCATAAGATTCATATTTTTTTCCTAATTGAACTGTTAACTGATGAGTAATTGCCCACCTAGTAGGACATACTCCTTGAGTTTAGAATGATCACAGGAAATGGCTTTGCTTAACTACTATTGATTTGAAAGATTATTTAAATTAATTTTTTCTGGGTTGGACCTCAGAGAAACTCAAAATGACATCAGCATACACGCAGCTATTGTATAAAGACAGGTGAATGCTTAAGTGTTAGAAGTGCAATATTGAGTATGTAAGCATAATTGAATCTGCAGGAATACTGAAGACAAAAGGTCCATGAAAGACTTACAGAGATGAGGTAGCTATGATTGAAGTATGATTATGATATGATCATGCTGAAGAGTGAAAAGTTCTAAAGAAAACATATTATTATTATCATTATTATTATCATCATTATAGCTTAAGGTCAGAGAATAGTTCTCATGAGCAATATACCAAAAGAATATGTTGTATTTTTTGTTAATAATGTTATATGTTTGTACTTATGATAAGCCCATTTGAATTAGCAGAGAACATTTAAGAATATACTTCAATACTTCATTAAGTTTTAGTTGGTACGTATGTATATATAAATATTCACTTAAAGAGGAATCCTGTTATAATATGGCTAAAGTTTTTATTGTTTTTATTTTATTTTATTTTATTCATTATCTCCAGAGAGAAGAGCAGGGAGGGAAGAAGAAAGGGAGAGAAGCATCAATGTATGGTTGCCTTTCATCTGCCTCCAACTAAGGAATAGGCTGGGGACTTGGCTTGCAACCTGTGCCCTGACTGGGGAATGAAACCAGCGACCTTTGGATTCTCAGGCAGGCACCAATCCATTGAGCCACACCAGCCAGGGCTTGGTTTAAGAAGTAAAGTTTTAAGTAGTATTAACAGTTAGTGCTGCTTCATTCAGTCACATTATACATTGTGCGATTTTGGGCAAGTAACTGAAATTCTGTAAGTCTTGGTGTGCATTTGTGAAACATAGGTAATACTTCTCACATTGTATGATTTCCAGCAGATCAAATGGTGTCTAATACAGATACAGATATATGTGGGTATTAAATAACAGCTACAGCAGACACTGAAATTTAGCCAAGCAGAAAACATGTCTATTCCATTACTTGGCTTTAAAAGAAAGCCCAGGGAGTGTCAATGCCCTTTATTCCAGCATTGCTAAAGTTGGAGGTAGGAATTTGGTACTCTCTGGTACAGAGAAGACTGAGGGGTAGACACAGAGAATGTTTTCTTGAAAATCTCTATTGCAAGACAGAAATGATTGATGCCACAGAAACATACACACAAACACACTTTTCACTACTCCTCCTATTTCAAATTAGGCCTTAATTTTCAGAATTGTGGCAAAATGCTACTGATAAAAATAGAAGGGCTAATAGATTCAGAGACACCAATCCATTCATCATTAAGTCTACTAGAAATGATTATTTGCAAACTTCTTTTTATGTGTCAAAAGTTAATTTCTATTTTAAATTACTTTAAGAGTTTCTGTTACATATTGCTAAATCCAAGCAAAACTGATAAATTTACTCATTTTAATGTTACTTTCCTAGGGAATTAAAACTCTCTCAGCATTAAAAACATCCTCATCTTAGCAACTAAAAATAAAAATGGTGTGGTCAACATTTAGCAGAACCCTGTGACAGGTAAGTGGCAAGATTGATACTTTCCTTAGATGTGTAAACAGTGTTATAGGATTGCATGTATTATATCAAATATCAGAATAAATGTAAACTAAAGATGTTACTCATACCATAATATTTTTGTTTCTCTTAGATTTCATTTATTTTAAAAATTTTAAAATTTATTCTATTCGTTGTTCTCACTTTTTCTCCCTTTCCCCACCTCTTCTTAGCTCCACCTTTTCTCCTCCCTAAGCCAGTCTTCACATTACTGTCCACGTCCATGGGTTGTACGTAAATGTTCTTTGGTTAATCCCTTCACCATCTTTCATCTGGTTTCCCCACCCCACCTTTCCAGCAGCTGTCAGTCTGTTTCATGTATCTAAGCTTCTGTTACTGTTTTATTCACTAGTTTTTTATGATTATTAGATTCCATATATAAGAGAATATCAAGTGGTATTTGTCTTTCAATGACTAGATTCACTTAGCATAGTATTCTCCAGGTACAACTGTCATGTTATTTATTTTTATATTTGTTCAGGTGTACAAAACAGTGATTAGACAATAATGTCATTTACAAAATAATCTACCTGGTCATTCTTGTATACACCTGCCACTATACATAGTCATTGCAGCTCATTGGCTATATTCCCTACACTGCACTTTACTTTACATCCCTATGACTATTTTGTAACTACTAACTTGTACTTCTTAATCTCTTTACCTTTTTCACTCATTCCCCCCAAACCCATCCCATCTGGCAACCCTTAGTTTGTTCACTGTATCTATGAGTCTGTTTCCATTTTTTTAGCTCATTTCTTTTTTCTTTATATTCCACATATACAGAAGATCGAATGGAATTTGTCTTTCTCCCACTGACTTATTTCACTTAGTGTAACATTCTCTAGGTTCATCCATTTAGTAGTAATGTTTCATTCTTTTTTATAGCCAAGTAATATTCTACCATATATCCCTTATTTTTTCTTCATTATGTAGAAATAAACACAAGGAAAATTTCTAATTTAATAGACTATTATATTTATTAAAATTATCACTTTTTGATATACATGGATTATAACCATATTTAAAATATTGGCATACTAATAATATAATTTAATTAGTCACCATATCATAGATCTAGAACATAGGATGCTATATTAGTTAGAATTGGCTAGGTATTACTGCAAACTCAATTCATTAGCTTAACACAATAAGCAACATAAAATAAAAATGTATTTCTGCCATTCAAAATCCAGGAGGAAATGAAGAATACAATTTCTAAACTGAAGAACACAGTAGAAGGAATCAAAAGTATATTAGAGGAGGCAGAGGACCAGATCTGTGAAGTGAAAGACAATGTGGACAAAAATACCCAGAGAGCGCAACAAAATGAAAAAGGGCTGAAAAAAAAATGAAGAGGTGTCAAAGAGAACTGCAGGACAACATGAAACATAACAATATCCATATCATAGGGATACCAGAAAGAGAGGAAGAGGAAAAAGAAATAGAAAATCTGTTTAAAAAATTAATGACAGAAAAATTCCTGAACTTGGTGAGAGAAAAACTACCCAAGTCCAGGAAAAACAAGGGTCCCAATGAAGATGAACCCAAACAGGCTTATACCAAGACATCAAAATTAAACTGGCAACATTCAAAGATAAAGAAAGAATCCTAAAGGCAGCAAGAGGGAAATAACATACAAGAGACCTCCAATAAGGCTATCAGTAGGTTTCTCAACAGAAACACTACAAGCCAGAGAGGATGACAAAAAATATTCCAAGCAATGAAAAGCAAAGGCCTCCAACCAAGACTACCCTACCCAGAAAGGCTCTCATTCAAAATGCAAGGTGAAATGAGTTTCCAAAACAAAAGCTAAAAGAATATATATCTCTACCAAAGCAGCATTGCCAGAGATGTTAAAGGGACTGCTATGAGAAAAGGAGAGAGAAACACAGGTACAAAGAGAAAGAGTCACAATGAATAAGTACCTGTCGATAATAATCTTAAATGTAAATGAATTAAGTGTTCTAATCAAAAGATATAGGGTAGCTGAATAAATAAGAAAACAGGACTCAACATATATGCTATCTACAAAAGACCCATATCAGAAAAAGAGACCTACACAGAATGAAAGTGAAGAAATGGAAAAAAATAGTTTAGGCAAATGAACAGCACACACAAAAAAGTTGGGGTAGCAATACTCATATTAGACAAAATAGACTTCACAACAAAGTCCATCAAAAGAGATAAAGGACATTCGTAATACATAAGGGAACATTCCACCAAGAAGATATAACCCTTATAAACATATATATACCCTATGTATGTGCATTCAGTTATATAAGAAAAACCTTGGAGGACTTCAAGAAGTATATAGACAATAACACACTCATAGTAGGGTATTTTAACACCCAATTATCAACCATGGACAGATCTTCCAAGCAAAGAAACACCAAATATCTTATTTAACAACACACCCGATTAAATGGATTTAATTGGTATATACAGAACTTTTCACACCAGGAAGTAAAATACAGTCTTTCCAAATGCAAATAGAACATTCTCAAATATAGCCCACATGGTAGGACATAAAATAAACCTTCACAAATTCAAAAACATTGAAATTATACCAAACGTCATCTCAGATCACAATGACTTACCTAGAAACCACCCTCAAGGCAACAAAAACAAAAAACAAACAAACAAAAAACAAAATATTTAAATTGACAGAGACTGAATAACAGGCTATTAAATAATGAATGGGATAACAATGAAGTCATGTAATACATTAAAAAGTTTTTGGAAACAAACGAAGATGAACACACAACAGCCCAAATCCTATGGGACAAAGCAAAGGCAGTCCTCAGAGGGAAGTTCATCACAATACAGGCCTACCTAAAAAGGTTAGAAGAAGCTTATACAAACCTAATCATAAAGCTGCACGAAATAGAGGAGCAACAACAAATAAAGCCCAGAGCAAGCAGAAGGAAATAATCAAGATCAGAGCAGAATCAAATGACTAAAAATACAATTCAAAGAATCAATAAATTCAGGAGCTGGCTCTGGAAAAGATAAGCAAAATTGACGAGCCTTTAACCAGACTCATCAAGGAAAAAAAAAAAATAGAAAGACAGAACCCAAATAAACAAAATCAGAAATGACACAAGAGAAATCACAACTGATACTTCAGAAATGCAAAGGATTGTAAGAAATTACTACAAACAACTATTTGATAATGGATTTGACAACCTGGATGAGGTCCACAAATTTCTGGAAATGTATAATCTACCAAAACAGAATCAAGAAGAGGCAGAAAGCCTGAATACGCCAATAGCTTGTGAAATTGGAGCAGTATCAAAAAATTCCCAGTACATAAGAGCTCCAGACAGGATGGCTACACAGGTGAGTATGTATGAAACATTTAGGGAAGAACTAACTCTATCCTTCTCAACCTATTCCAAAAAATCCAAGAAGTGGGAAGACTCCCAAACTCTTTCTATGATGCCAATATTATTCTAATTCCAAAACCAGGTCAAGACACAACAAAGGAAGAAAACTACAGGCCAATATCTCTGATGAACATAGACTGCTCAACTACATATTGGCAAACTGGAGGCAGCAACACATTAGAAAGATCATACGCCATGATCAAGTGGGATTCATCCCAGGGATATAAGGATGGTTCAATATTCACAAATCAATAAATGTAATACAGGAGGGAGGGGGGAGGCAGAGGGAAAGAAGGGGAGCAGCTTAGACAAGAACCTAGTATAAAGGAACCATGGACATGGACAACAGGTGGGATTGACTTTGGGGGGAATGGGTGGGTGGGGAGGGGGACAGAGGGGAGCAAAAATGGGATGGATGTAATACAACAACAATAAAATTTAAAAAATAAAATAAAATAATAAATAAATAAATAAATAAATAAATGTAATACAACATATAAATAAAATGAAAAGGATGAAAACCCTGTGATCATATCAATAGATGCTAAAAAGTATTTGAAAATATACGGCACCCACTTATAATAAAAACACTCAGCTAAGTGGGACTAGAGGGAGCATACCACAATGTAATAAAGACCAAATATGAGAAACCTGAAGCCAACATCATACTCAATGGGCAAAAACTGAATTAAACCTTTCCTCCTAAGATCAGGAGCAAAACAGGGGTGTCCACTCTTTCAACTTCAACTCAACATCATTTTGGAAGTTCTAGTCAGTGACCAGACAAGAAAATGGAATCAAAGGAATCCAAATTGGAAAGGGGAGAGTAAAACTCTTATTATTTGCAGATGACATGATAATGTAGTACATAGAAAGTCTATAGACTCCACTAGAAACCTACTCAACCTAACAGGCAAATTTAGTATAATAGCTGGATAAAAATTAATACCCAGAAAGTAAAGGCATTTTTGTATGCCAACAATGAAACATAAGAAATAGAAGCTAGAAAACCAATCCTATTTACTATAGCAACAACAACAACAACAAAATAAAGTACTTAAGGATAAACATAACTGAGGAGGTAAAATACCTATACTTGGAAAATTACAGAACACTGAAGAAAAAAATTAAGATACAAATAAATGGAAATACATGCCATGTTTACAGATGAAAAGAATTAGCATCATTAAAATATCCATACTACCCAAAACAATTTATAGATTCAATGTTGCAATCCCTCTTAAAATACCAATGATGTATTTAACAGATCTAGAAAAATACTTCAAAACTTCATACAGAACCAAAAATGACCATGAATAGCCACAGCAATGTTGAGAAAGAAGAATAATGTAGGAGGAATCACAATACCAGGTATCAAACTGTACTACAAGGCCACTGTCATCAAAACAGTCTGGTACTGGCAATAAGAATAGACACATACTGTAGATCAATAAGACAGATTAGAGAGCCTAGAAATAAATATGGTCAATTAATATTCTACAGTGGGGGGAGGAGCATAAAATGAAGTGAATAGCCTTTTCAACACGTGGTACAGGGAGAACTGGACAGGGGCATGCCAAAAATATGAAACTAGACCACCAGTTTACACCATACACTAGAATAAACACAAGATGAATAAAGGACTTACACATAATCCATGCCACCATAAAATTCTTAGAGAAAAACATAGACGATAACATTCCAGATATCCCATGCAGCAATATTTTCACCAATATTTCTCCTAGGGCAAGGGAAATAAGGGAAAAAATAAACAAACAGGACTACATCAAACTGAAAAGTTTCTGCTCAGCTAAAGAAAACATCAGAAAATTAAAAGAGAACCAAAGCTATGAGAAAACATATTTGCCAAACCTCAGAAAAGGGTTTGATCTCAAAAATATATAAAGAATTTATATGATGCGACACCAGGGAGACAGACAACCAAATTAAAAATGGGCAAAGTACCTGAATAGACACTTCCATGAGGAGGACATACAAAGGACACATAGGCATATGAAAGGATGCTCAACATCACTAGCTACCAGAGATATACATGTTAAAACTGCAATAGCCCTGAACTTGTGGCACAGTGGATAAGGTGCTGGCCTGCGAACCCAAAGGTCACTGGTTCAATTCCCCAGCCAGGGCAACATAACCAGGTTGCATGCCATATCTTCAGCCAGGTCCATAGCTGGAGGCAGATGAAAGGCAACCCATACATTGACATCTCTCTCCCTCTCTGCCTCCCTCTCTTCCCCTCTCTCTAAAAATAATAAATAAAATCTTAAAAAAAAAAAAAAAAACTGCAATGAGATGCCACATCACACCACCTGTCAGAATGGCCATTATTAACAAACCAACAAACAACAAGTGCTGGTGGGAGGATGTGGAGAAAGGGGAATGCTTGTGCGCTGTTGGTGGGAATGCAGACTGGTGCAGCCACCAGTATGTTTCCATGCTGGGAAACAGTATGAAATATCCTCAAAAAGCTAAAAATGGAACTGCCTTTTGATGCAGCAATTCCACTAATAGGATTATACCCAAAGAACCTTGAAACACCAATTCAGAAGAACCTATCCACCCCAATGTTCATAGCAGCACTATTTATAATAGCCAAGTGCTATAAACAGCCTATACGCCCATCAGTGGATGATTGTATCTAAAAACTGTGGTACATTTACACAATGGAATGCTACCCAGCATGACAACATGGATAGAACTAAAGAATATCATGCTTAGCCAGGCAGTGAAAGACAAATACCACTTGATCTCACCTAATACAGGACACTAATGAAGAAAATAAACAAATGAGCAAAATAGAACCAGAGACATGAAAACAAGAAACAGACTCACAGTGTGCAGCGGGGTTGGGGGTGGGGAGAAGAAGGAGAAGCGTTGTCTCAGAACTAGTATAAAGGCCCCATAGACATGAACAAGGTGGGCTTTGACTGTGGGTGAGGGGATGGGGTGGGTGGAGTGGGAGAGAGCAATGGGGGAAAGAAGGGGAACATGTAACACGATAATAAATCAATAAAAAATGAAATATTGCCCTATAATATTCTTCTGTCTAGTGTCTTCATCTGGCTTTAGAATTGGGATAATGCTGGGCTTTTAAACTAAGATTGGGGGTTGGGGGGTCTTTCATCCTCATGAAGTTTTTGGAATAGTGTTGGCTGACTTTAGGCCTGGATCACACTTAGCAAAGCAGCATCTGCCACAAGATTATGCACTCACGTACTAAAAGGGCTTCTTTTCCTACATCTGCTCTGTAATCCATATGACAGTTCCTTTTCAAATAACTAAAATGCTATTTCAGATTAAATATATATGTTAATATATATATATATATATATATATATATATATGCACAGACATAAAAAGTCATCTATTGTAAGGTTCCATT
Organism: Noctilio leporinus; assembly: GCA_004026585.1. Taxonomy (NCBI): domain Eukaryota; kingdom Metazoa; phylum Chordata; class Mammalia; order Chiroptera; family Noctilionidae; genus Noctilio; species Noctilio leporinus. Next base: position 124,590 of record PVIW01003177.1, on the reverse strand, counting down.
CATAAAAAATAGCCAGAATAGGTAAAAGGGAAGAGATAGAAAGTACATGATTGGGTTGCCAGGTGTGGAAAGAATGGGAAGGTTGTATTTTGGGGGCAGGGTTTCCTTTTGGGGTGATAAAACATCCTTCATCTGCATAGTGGTGATGATATCTGCACAACATGGCTAATGTATATCATGCTTAAGAATGGCACAATGTGAAATAGAAACACAACTTCCAGTCAAGTCTATAAGCATAGGCAGACATGCCTTGCCTCTTTGCACAACCACACCAACATTAAAACTAAAGTGTAGAACAACCATCACTCAGAATTATCAGAAAGCAAAATGAATGGAAGTTTGACAACTATGTAATTAAAGAAATCACATCTATCTAGATGGGGAGGAGGGTCACAGATGTGTAATAGGCTGATCCCTCATCCACAGGTGGTGGATAAAAATTTAGTAGGGATATGTCGGGAGGGAGGAACCTCAGCCTCATACCAAGCTCCCCAGCCCAGGGTTCCAGTGCCGGGAATATAAGTCCCCACAACTTTTGGCTGCAAATACCAGCAGGGATATAATAGAAGAAACTGCTGGAGCACCAAGCAGTTCCTCTTAAAAGAACTCACACACAGAATCACCTACTTGGACTCCCTCCCTCTGGGGTCCAGAACCCCGGTCAAAGCTTGAAGGGCACCAGTGGTATACAGGGAAAAGCAGAAATGTCCAGCATTGAGCACTGGGATCAGCAGAGGCCATTGTCACTTTTCTTGCCCCCCCCTCCCCCCCCCACACACACATACAGAGCCCGTGGGCTGGTGCTATACCTGAGACTCCAACCTGGCTAACGCCATTTGACCTGCCTTCAAGATCCCTGGAAACTCTGCCCCACCTGACTTTCAGCCCACCCAAGCTGCCTTTAGATATGAACAGCTGGTCTTGGCTCAGGCTTCACCATTTCCTAAATCCTCTCAAACAAGCCGCAGCTGGTGTCAGTGAGCCCCACGACCCGCACCAGCAGCAGCCGGCCTCCATTCTTAGCTTGGCTTCACCTGGGAATCTCCGAGCCCAGAGCAAGCAGTGGCATCTCAGATTGTTGAATAGCTCAGGCAGGGTGGTCCCAGGCAGAACACAGGTGGGAAACTCTAGGGCCAGGGCACCCAGTGGATAGCTATAGACCACCCTGGAGCATGGCCACCCTGCCCCTGATTCCCCAGAGAGGGCGTTAAATGGTCACAGTCAACCTTGCTGCTAACAGGCCTGGTTAAATCCCTCCCATTGATCAGCTGACAGTCACCAAGGCTCCACTAGAAGAGAAGGGTGTCCTCAGCCCACATGAAGGGGGCACTGCGACTATATAGCTTGGGGTGGTAGGGGAGGCTGTACAACTGGCCCCTACAGAATGGCCACACATTAGGCCACGCTGCCAAAACAGGGAATCACAGAGGCTCTACCTAATACATAGAAGCAAACCCAGGAAGACTGCCTAAATGAGGACACAAGGGGAAACATGGCCCAAATGAAGGGGAATTATTTAAGAAAAAGAAGACCAAACCTATGAGCAATAGAATGACAAAAAATACAAATCTATCAACAATTGAATCTAAAAACAAACTAGGCAAAAAGGAAGAACACAGACAGACTCATGGATAATGGACAGCATTATGATGGTTGCCCAATGGGAGGGAGGTGTGCAGGGAAATGAGTGAAGAGGTGAGGGGATTAACAAGTATGAATAGGGAATGTAAATAGCAGTGTAGGAAATGGAGCAGCCATAGGACCTATGCATGACCCCTGGACAAGAGCAATGGTGGGGGATGGCCTGAGGGAGTGGGGGGTGCTGGATGGAGGGGGGAAGAAAGGGGGAAAACCAAGACAACTGTAACAGCTTAATTATTAAAACATAATTGAAATAACTACAAAATGTATTTATAATTTTTAATAATAAATCACACTGTAAGAAAATAAAGAACTATCAAAATTTTAAAAAGTTATGGGGGTGCAAGAACAGAGATTTTGGTGGGAGAGGGAGCCCAGTTTCAACAAGCAACTCTAGTGGTGGCCCTGAGATGAGACATATCTAAGAGGCAGCTGCCCTGCTCTTGCAGAACCCAGGGCAGGTGGGAGGGAGGGTTAGTCAGGCCAGGTTTCCTGGTCCTGTCAGGAAGAGAAGTCACTGCTCTTGGCCAAGGAGTCACTCAGGGAAGGGGACCCATGCAGGGACCTCATTTCCTGAAGGGAGAGCCCATCAGAACTTGGAACCCTGGTGGTAACCAGGCAGCCAAATTCTATAACTGCCACCGGCCAGCTCACTTTGGCTAGAGCCTTTGTAGAAAGAGCATGTTCGCTTGTTGTCTGTGTATTTCTTGAGGCCGTGGCCCCGAAAGAGGCCAAAGGAACATCAGCGTTTTCCGCCGCTGCCAACACTGGGTCCAAACCCATTCAAGACCCAGGTGGCCCTTGTCAGGGAGGAATTCACAGGTAACACATAAGGTCCAGGGTGGTTTTGTTAGTCAGGTCATTACTCAGATCCCACCTGGGCTGATCTATGTCACCTCCGTGTGTGTGTGTGTGTGTAAGGGGTTTATGTGGCAAACTCTGCCCTGAGCAGGAAGAGATGAGGAGCCTGGTGAGCCAGTGATGTTCACACCCCAGAGCAAGGATGGCTGAACAGATGTGGAGTGTGGATGGCATCTCTCCCTGAGGTTTATTCTAAACTCTAGAGGTGAATCTCATGTCCCCTGGGTGGAGGTTTGTGTAGACCCAGGCCTGGGTTTCATTCTGAAGCAGAAAGTCCCGTGGGCAGAAGCACCAGTAAGGAGGGCTGGGCAGGGCTTGAGGGCTCCCATCCAGCTTCTGGTCACTGTCATTGCAGAGCTCAACCCCAGTGGTGGTTGGAGACACCCACCTGGTCTCCACCAGTGATGGGGAGGTCCACCACAGCACTGATGCAGAAAACATGCCTCAAGTCATCCAGGGAGCACATACCCCAGGGCTACCCAGACTCCACAAGAAGGTGATCATTATTGAAATTACCATGGAGCCTGGAGCCCCCATTCAACATCCTGAGCCAGATGATCCAAAACTCAAAACTGTGGACTCAGAGGGTAAGGAAGAGGCAAGGTGGGGGTGGGATAAAGAGTGGAGGTGCAGGCGAGATTGTGGGGAGCTGCTGGTGCCAGACACACAGGGAAAGCCTGCAGAGGCTGGCCAGGGGCTCAGACTGGCCTCAGACCAACCACCGGCTGGAATTGGTGTGGCGAAGGCTTTGTGGTGTGTGTCTCTTCTGAAAGGCCAGGGCTGTGTCTGTCTGTGGGAAGCAGGGCCCCAGGGTGGCCGGAAAAGGACAACCCTCCCAGAGTTACCTGAGCTCGAACAGAAGCTGAACTTTGCTGATGCCAACTGGGAAGATGTTGCCCATGTTAGTGTAATTGGGTCCAGTGAGCTTGAGCCCAGAAAGTCAGACCCTGAGGGTGAGAAAGTGGGGAAGACTGGAATCAGAATGGGGAGAAACTGCAGGCAAATGTATGGGGAGGAGTCAGCATCAGACACACGGGAGCACCTTTAGAACTGGATCTGGAGATAGGCTGGGCCTCAGACAACTCATCAGCTAGACCATCAGCCAGTAGAGAGCGCCCCCTAGGGTGGGCCCCGGGCTACAGCTCTTCAGGGAGGCTCTGGACATGTTGCGTCCACGGAGAACACTGCAAGTGCAGGCAGGCTGGTGCTGTTCTGCCTCTGCAGGTCCAGCATCATCCCCAAAAGAGCAGCTAGACGACAGCAACCCATGCACTTGTCTGCAAAAGTGAGGGGCTGCTATGCCATAGCACCAAGTCCCAGAGCACCTCCCTGTGCCTGTCAACACACAGGGGCCTGGGGACTAGGGCCTGGGAATGGCCTGAGGAAAAAAGGTACCCAGAAGTCCCCCAGACTCCACAGAAAACTGAGTATTGTTGGCTCCATCCTGGAGCATGGTGCCCATGTTAATAGAACCAGGCCAAATGACCTGGAACCGAAGAAGTCGGTTCCCATGGGTGGGATGTTGGGAAAGATCAGGGAGGAATTGGGGAGGAGGTACAAGCTGGTTTATGGGATGGAGTCAAGGCAAGACACACAGGGAGCACCTGCAGAGGCTGGCCAGGAACACAGAGGGGCTTCAGACAGCACATTGATGGACTGTCAGTGGAGAGGGCCACATGGAGTGAGTGTTGTGCTGCTGCTTTTTTGGGACACTCTGTGTCTGTTCTGTCAGTTGGGGGCCATTGGACAAGTAGACACACATGTGATCTCTTCTCCTTTTGCAACCACAGAACCAGTCCAGGAGGAACAACCTGGCAAAAGAGAGCCCTGCCCCCTCCTTACAAACGCTGGGCAAGCACAGGATACCATCACAGGTCAGAGCAGCTTTGAAACCAGTGTCCCCACCCAGGGACATGGGGAACCAGGGTCAGGGCATGGCCTGAAAAAGAAATGTTTCCAGAAGTGCCTTAGGCTCTACAGAAACACGACTGTTCTTGAGAACCACCTAGAGCAAGGTGCCCATGTTTTTGGACCTGGGCCAAGTGATCTGGAGCCCAAAAATTCAGAGAGTTTGGATGAGAAGTTGGGGGAGATCACGGAGGGCTCAGAGAGGAGTTGCAGGGGAGCTTTGGGGAGGACTGGGTGCCAGACACACAGGAAGCACACGAAGAAGCTGGCCCAGTAGAGGTGACAGGCCTCAGACCACCCATCTGCTGCACTATCCATGGGAAGAGTGTCCTTGACAGGGTCCTGTCAGGAGCCCTCTGTGGAAGGCTCTTGCTGTGTTCTTTTTGCGAATAGCAATTAAAATGCAGCCATCATGGTGATCCTTTTTCTTTTTACCTCTCTAGCACCAACTAAAGAGGGACAGGTCCACAACAGAGCCCAACACCATGTTTCCCACAGTGAAGGCCTGGTGTACCATGATATTGAGCACCAGAGCACCCCCAACATTTCTCTCACCGACCTGGGACCTGGGGAGCCACTGCCAGGCCGTGGCTTGAAGAGGAAACGATCTCAGACATCATCCAGGCTCCGCAGAAATATGAACACCCAGGAACAAGGTACCCATGATCTTGTAACTGGGCCAAATAATCTGAAGGCCAAAACTTCAGAGCCCTTAGGTGAGCAGCTGGGGGATATCAAGAAGGATTGGGAAAGAGCTGCAGGGCAATTATGGGAAAGAGTATTTGCAAGACACACAGGGAGCCCCTGCAGAGGCTGGCCAAGAGGCCAAGAGGAAAGAGTGGCCTCACACCACCCATCTGCTGTGATGGCTGCTGGGAGGGCATCCTGGGGTGGGTCCTAGGCTGCAGCTTTCCTGGCCACCTCTGGCTCTGTTGTGTCTGCTGGGGTCCAATGTAGGCACATGTGTGTTCTTTTCAACTCTCCCAACTACAGCACCAGTCCAGGTGGAGCTGCCCATCAACAGAGACACCTGCCACCTGCTCCCCAGGGTCTGCACAGAGCATGACACCACCGAGCACAAGGTCAGGGTGGAAATAACTGTTTCCACCCAAGGACCCGGGGGACTCTGGCCAGGACGTGGCATTAAAAGGGAAAGATCTCAGAGGTCATCCTGGCTCCAGAGAAACATGAGTGTTGTGAACAGCTACCTGGAGCAAGGTACCTATGGTCATGAAACAGGGCCACATGATGTAGTGCTCACAAATTCAGAGCCCTTGAGTCAGCATTTGGGGGAGTTGAATAGAGGGGGAGGTGCAGGTAAGCTTACTGGTAAGAGTTGGGGGCCATGCACACAGGGGTCATTGGCAGTGTCTGGCCAGGAGGAAAGAAGGGCCCCATGCCACAAAGCTGCTGTACCGTCTGTGGGGAGGGCGTCCGGGGTCCATCCTGGCTGTGGTGTCCCTGGCAGGCTGGGCTGTTCTCTGTGTGTGGCGGGCCTGTTGAAATGCCTGTGGGTGACCTTTCCCCTCCCACAACTTCAGCACCGGCCCAAAAGGACCACCTGGACACTACCATAGTCTCCACCAATGAGGAGCAGTTGGACCCCAATATTGAGAGCCAGAGCACCCCTGCAGTGCCTGCCAGCCACCAACAGCCTGGGCAACCAGGACCTGCACCTGTCTGGAAAGGAAGGCCTCTCCTAAAGCCAGCCATGTTCATTTATAAGGTGACTCCCTCCCACTGTCCCCTGGAAAATGGTGCCCACATTCATAGTACCTATTCAGGTGACCTGGAGTCCAAGCGGTCTGTACCCAGGGTGAGAAATTGAGGGAGGCTGGGCTGGGTTGTGGGGGTGGTAAAAGGCCAGCTTACATGGGTGATTCGGTGCCAGACACACAGGGGGTCCCCACCAAAGCTGCCCCAGGAGCAAACACAGGCCTCAGAGCACCTGTGTGCTGGGCTGTCAGAAGAGAGGGTGTCCTGGGGATGGATCATCCTGACCTGTGACTGCCCTGGAAGTCTCAGGCTATGTTCTGTCTTTGGAGGGTTTACGGAAATGCAGGCATATGGGTGACATTGTCTTCTCTTGCAACTTTATCAGGTGCTCAGGACTCTGAGCCAGTGTCCTTCTTCAAACATCTAGGACACTTGCAGAGGCACTCCAAGTGGGAAAGACTTCTGGGCCACCCCCTCCTGAAACAGGCCCACCACCAGGCCTGGCTAAGGCCCCACCAAGCCGAGTATCATCCACCTGGACCTGCTACTTCCTCCAAGAGCAGTTTTCCTAAACTCCTGTGCCCTTCCCTTTTCCATTGTTAGGTTTTTAAATATTTTTCCTGCAGGCATAGTTATGTTTAAGTGATAAATAAAACATACTGTTTATAGTGTTAATTGCATCATTCCTGTGTATGCAGTACATGCATGACGCTGTGCAAGCATCGCCACTGTCTAGTAGCAGGAAGTTCTGTCACCCAGAAGGAACCCTGCCCCACAGGGACTCTCTCCCCACTCCTCCCGCCCCTGGCAATCCCTGAGGTGCCCGCTGTCTCTGTCCCTTTACCTCTGCTGAACATTTCCCCTAAATGGAAAGTTACTGTAGGTGTCATTTTGTCTTTGCTTACACAGTTTTGTTATTTGCAAGGAAAATCCCAGGTGGGTTAGAGATCACATGTGAAAAGAAAGAAGCCCTTTTGGTAAGTGTGTGCATAATCTCGGGGTAGAGGCTACTCTGCTAAGTGTATTCCCAAGGCCAAAAGCTAGTCACTCAGTGTCTGGTTCTTCCTCAAAACAGCAATGAGGAAAATGTAGAAATTTGGGAAGACAAACTACAAGGTGGAAAGCACTCCTCACAACCCCAGGCCAGAGAAAGGTATAATTTCCCTGTGGTACAGCAAACTCTAAAAAGTCCATGTCCTCTAAAGGGACACAGGTCAAATTCAGACACTCCCATGGAGAGGCAGTGCCCACGTCTACCTGTCAGTAGTGCCCAACCTCCCCAGTGGGGACACATGCAGTATAAACACTGGGACAGAGCACAGTCACCATCAGACTGGCAGGCTAGTCCTGGGGACAAAGTGGACAAGCAGAGGCCCTAGAAGGTCCCCTGGAGGGAGAAGGGAAGGCCCCTCTCTGGGAGAGCAGTGTGCAGGACCTGTCAAAGGTCCACAGTTGTCCACCTTCACCCAGCACTTCTCAGGGTGGGAGGTAACCACATGGAAATTGTGATGCAATGTTTTAAAGATGTATTTTTGAGATACCCATCAGCACCCTGATGAAATGGCTGGGAATTGGAAAAAAGTCTAATGTCCATTGAGAAAGGAATGGGACCACCAATCCTGGTCCACAGGGAAGAGGACAGGAATCTCCACTTACTGACAGATAAAGACCCCAGGGGTCCTCTCATGAGATACACATGGACCAACTTTGTGCATCCAGGGTCCTGTGAGACCACATACATGTGATGTCCACAAGACGCACATGTGAAAATTATTCTGCCTGTGACAGAGACGGACAAACAGGATGACAGAGGCAGAGCCTGTGACATGCCCACCAAGCCGCTCACTCTGGTTACCTCTAGGGGGGACTTGCAAGTCCCTTATCTTTGTCTCGAGGGGACGTCTAAACATTCTACAATTCATATATGACTTTTCTAGTTTGAAGGATGGAGCAAAAAGAGAAAAGGGCTCATGGGCGTGGACAAATTTGTGGTGATTTTGGTGGGGAGGGGTATATAAGGTAAGGGAAAAAATCAAGATTCAATCAAAAACAGAAAAATTATTAAAGTCATCTAGTCAATGTAATCCAGTTATCACTCATGTACGGTCTAAGGTACATTATTTAGTTTTAATTTGTAAAGGACTTGTGAGAAACATGAAGGTCTATGGTAGCACAATAATGAATTCTAAAGCTACTCAGAATCAAGAAAAGAACAAAACCTGTCCAGGGGGAGAGCCCGGGCAGGAGCTGCTCCCCTTCCAGTCCTATGTTCATGTGTGCTTGTTCTCATGTGTGTGCCTGCATTGCCTTGCTCATGCATGCATGTGTGGATATTGGTGCTTGTCCATGTGTGTGCATGAGTATGTGACCTTGGAATTTGGGCACATACTGGCAGTTTCCTACATCTCAGGTCACCTTGTCCCTGTTGAGCCATGTCAGGGAGAGCAGGGGTGCTGAGACCCAGGGCTGAGAGCTCAGGGAGGGACGGAGGAGGAGCAGCTGGGATGGAAGGAGATAAAAGTACCACTGGGTGACACACCCAGTGGGAAGGTCTCCCCAATCCTGCCTGTGCCCTGCTTCACAAAACACCTGCTACCCTTGCACCCCTAGCCCACCCCAGCCTCACTCCATGACTCAGCTGAGCCCAGCAGCCTGGCCTGTCACTCAGGACTGGGAGGTGACATCCTGCATGCCCTGGCCTGCCCCCACTCCCTCCAGGCACAGAGCCCTTTCCTCCCTGTCAGGACAGCAGGTCTAGGGAGGTCCTGCTAGTCACAGGGACCACTGTGTATGTGCTCTGCCCAGGGGAAGGTCCCAGTCACCATAACAGGACCAACAGGCTTGTGTGGGGGACCTTACAAGGGGCCTCACAGAAGGTGCCGGACGCCAGAGCATCAGCTCCAGCCTTCAGGAGGCCCCAGCACCCAAACCACAGACGCCCCCCAGCAGTGGCCTCTGTCCCGGCCCCAGGCCAGCCCCCAGCCCTCACACCCAGCACATCCAGGTCTTGTGAGTGGGGCTCTGCCCTCTCAGTGGGGAGAAGGGAGAATCCTCAGCCCCTGCACAGTCAGCTCAGGAGAGGCCACTTGGCCTGAGGGTGCCAGCTGGGTCACAGTCTGTGGCGTAGTTCTTGCCTGCCCAAAACACGACCCTCCTACCCAGAGCAGAGAACACAGCTCCTCCAGGTGGGGAGTCACCAGGCTCTCCCTAAAGGAAGAGACAGAAGGCCCTGGGGAAGGGGGAGCAGGAGAGAGGGGAGAGGAGGACATATTTGCGATGTCAGTGTTCTAACTGATTTTAACATATGCCACAGACTCTGATAAAGTGTTTTCAAGACACAGATCTGATAAAGAACTGATATTCAAATATAGAAAAGAAAACTTTTAATCCTCAACAATGTGAAAACAAAGAACCCAATTAAAAATGGTTTTATGCCCTGGCTGGTGGCACAGTAGATAAGGTGCCGGCCTGTGTACCCCAGTCAGGACACTTAATCAGGTTGCAAGCCAGGTATCCAGCCTGGTCTGTAGCTGGAGGCAGGTGAAAGGCAACCATACATTGATATCTCTCTCCCTCTCTGCCTCTCTCCCTTCCCCTCTCTCTAAAAATAATAAAAAATGAAATCTAAAAAAAAAAAAAAAAATGGTATTAGCTCTGGAAAATAGTTCACCACAGAAGATGCACAGGCCCCGGGGGATGCAAGATGGCAGTGGTGTTGGTGGAAGGTGAACCCACATCCTCCCTGGACTAAATGGGAATACAATAAAATGATGGAACAATCAATTTAAATAACCAAATGATGACTAGCTGAATAGCAGTCTCATAGCCAAGGATTACAGAAGAAGCAATATCCAGAATGGGTGGAAGGACAGAGGCACAGAGTGCTGGCCTTGCAACCACACGAAACAGTACAGGAGTGCGGAGTTATCTCAGCTGCAAAGGTCCCCCTGAGGACTGAGGGGCCTCACCCCCATACTGGGCTCCCCAGATCAGTGCACCACAGCCTGGAATAAACTCCACTTGGTCAGGGTGTAGAATCTTTGTGATGTATTAAGGGATTCTATTTCCTGATATTTTGTTGAGGATTTTAGTGTCTATGTTCATCAGGGATATTAGCTTATACTTTTTATTTTTTTCTTTGTAGTGTCTTTATCTGGTTTTAGAACTAGCATAATGATGGTTTCATAAAATGAGCTTGGGAATTGTCCCCCTTAGATTCTCTGGAATACTTTAAGAAAAATAAATACTAGTTCTTTCAATATTTGTTAACTTCACTTGTGAAACCATTTGGTCCAGGACATGGTTTTGTTTGTGAGTGTTTTTTTTTTTTTTTTTTTTTACTTCAACTTCATCAGCTGTATTGATGTATTCAGATTTATCTCATCCTTGTTGTTGAAGTTTTGGAAGATAGTATGTTTTTAGCAATTTATTTCATACGGATTGTCCAATTTGTTGGTATGTATTTTCTTACATTCCTTTTTATTACTGTGTCTAGTTAAAATTTGTCAATCTTTTTTATCTTTTCCATGAACCAGCTCTTGGACTCATTTACATTTTGTATTATTGTTTTACTCTATTTTGTTTATTTCTGCTGTATTATTTTTTTCCCTAATGCTTACTTTAGGTTTTGTTTGTTACTCTTTTTTCTAGTTCTTTTAAGTGTAAATTTAGGTTGCTTATTTGAGGTTTTACTTGTTTCTTGAAGTAGGCTCCTAATGCTATAAATTTCCCTCTTAAACTACTTTTTCTTTTTCCCACAGTTATTGTGTTGTGTTCTCCTTAATATTTGATTCAAAACATGTTTTGATCTCCTCCTTGATCTCATTGTTACACTCTTCATTGTTTAGTATCATGTTATTTAGCCTCCATGTCTTTGTCTGTTTTTCAGGATAGTTGGGTTGGTGTGTGACTAATAACTCATTTCATACCATTGTAGTCAGAAAAGTTGTTTGATATGATTTCAATCTTCTTAAATTTACTATGATTTGTTTTGTATTTTATCATGTGGTCTACCTGTAAAGAAAATGTTTCATGTGCACCAGAATGTACATTCTACTGCTTGGGATGAAATATACTGAAGACATCAATTAAAATTCTCTGATGTAGTATGTCATTTAAGGCTGCTGTTTCTTTGTGGATTTTCTGTCTGGAATGTATATTCATTGATATCAGTGTTTATGCACCCAACATAGGAGCACCTAAATAAATAAAGGGTTATATCCTCTTGTTGGATTGCTCCCTTTATCATTATGTAGTGTCCTCCTTGGTCTTACATTACAGACTTTGTCTTAAAGTCTATTTTGTCTAATAAAAGCATTGCTACCACATTTTTTTCATTTCTTGTTTCATGAAATATCTTTTCTTCTCTCTCTCTCTTTTTTTTTCTTCCACTTTTAGTGTGTGTGTCTTTCATTCTGAGTTGCATCTCTTTAGGTAGCATATGTATGGGTCTTATTTTCTTATTTGAGCTACTCTATGTGTTTTGATTGGAGCATTTAAGCCATTTACATTTAAAGTAGCTTTTAATAGGTATACATTTACTGTCAATTCATTCTTAAAATTGTATTCCTCCACTTTTCTTCTTCTTAAAAGAGCCTTTGTAACATTTCTTATAATATGGTATTCATCAAAATTAATGCCTTTAGATTTTTCTTGTCCGAGGAGCTTTTTTATCTTTTCTTTAATTTTAAATGCTGGCCCTGCTGGGTATAGTAGTCTTGGTTGCAGGTCCTTGCTATTTGTCACTTTGAATACTTCAAACTACTCTTTTTTGGATTGACATGTTTCTGTTGAGAAATCAGATGAGAGCCTTACATATGCACCCTTTAAGGTAACGGTCTTTCTCTGGCTGCTTTCAAGATTTTCTTTTTATCTTTAACCTTTGCCATTTTAAATACGATCTGTCTTGGTCTGGGCCTCTATGGGTTCATGTAATTTGAGCCTGAAACCCAGGCTACTCTACTCTCATTCAAAATGGAAGGTGAAATAAGGAGTTTCCCAGACAAAGGAAGGCTAAAATAATATATCTCCACCAAACCAGTATTGCAAGAGATGCTAAAGTGTCCAATTTAGAAAGATGAAGAAACAGAAAGACAGAGAGAAACACAGGTACAAAGGGGGAAAATTACAATGAATAAGCTCCTGTCAATAACAACCTTCAATGTAAATGGATTAAATGTGTAAATCAAAAGACATATGGTAGCTGCATTGATAAGAAAGCATGACCTACGTATGTGCTGTCTACAGGAGGCCCACCTCAGAACTAAAGATTGACACAGACTGAAAGTGAAGGGATGGAAAATTCTATTTCAAGCAAATGAACATGAAAAAATGCTGGGAAAACAATACTTATATCAAAAAAAAAAAAAAAAAAAAAAAGACTTCACAACAAAGGCCATCAAAAGAGACAAAGGACATTTCTTTTCTTTCTTTTTATTTTATTTTATTGTTGTTGTATTACATCCATCCCCTTTTTGCTCCCCTCTGACATTTCATAATACCTAAGGACACAATCCATCAAGAAGACATAACCCTTATAAATATATATGTACCTAATATAGGTGCACTCAATTATATAAGAAAAACCTTGGAGGACTTCAAAAAGTATACAGACAACAACACACTTCTAGTAGGGGATTTTAACACACCATTGTCAATGATGGAGAGATCTTCCAAGCAAAGAAACACCAAGGATATTGTCTTATTTAACAACACACTTGATCAAATGGACTTAATTATATATACAGAATTTTTCACCCCAGGAATTAAAATACACAATCTTTTCAAATGCACATAGAACATTCTTAAAAATAGACCATATGGTAGGGCATAAAACAAGTCTCAAAAAATTCAAGAAAATTTAAATTTTATCAAGTGTCTTCTCAGATCACAATGGTTTGAAACTAGAAACCAACCTCAAGGGGAAAAAAATCCAAAAACTATCAAATTATGGAGACTAAATAACACACTATGAATAATAATTGGATTAACTATGAGATCAAGGAAGAAATCAAGAACTTTCTGGAAATAAATGAAAATGAAGGCCTGGCTATAGCTCAGTGGATAGGCACCAGCCTACAAACCCAAAGGTTGCTGCTTATGTTTACTAGCCAGGGCACATAACCAGGTTACAAAGTGGGTCTCCAGGAAGGTCTTTAGCTGGAGGGAGGTGAAAGGCAACCACACATTGATGTTTCTCTCCCTCTCTGCCTCCCTCCCTTCCCTTCTCTCTAAAAATAATCTTTAAATAAAAGAAAAAAGAAAAGAAAATGAACACACAACAGCCCAAGACCTATGGGACACAGCAAAGGCAGTCCTCAGAGGGGAGTTCAGAGTAATACAGGCCTACATAAAAAGGTTACAAGAAGCTCACATAAACAATCTAACCCTATAGCTACAAGAACTAGAGAAGCAACAACAAACAAAGGGGATAGCATGTAGAAGGAAGGAAATAATCAAGATTGAAACAGAATTAAATGACCTAGACATTAGAAGAACAATTCAAAGGATCAATACATCTAGGAACTTGTTCTTTGAAAAGTTAAAACAACCTTGACAAGCTATTAACCAGACTCATCAAGAAAAAAAGAGAGATGACTCAAATAAATAAAATCAGAAACGACAAAGGAGAAATCACAACTGATATCACAGAAATGCAAAGGATTGTAAGAAATCACTATGAACAGCTATACAATAAGAGAAATTGATAACCTCAGTGAAATGGACAAATTTCTGTAAACATGTAATCTTCCAAACCTGAATCAAGAGGAAGTGGAAAACATGAATGGGCCAATAACAAGTAGTGAAACTGAAGCAGTAATCAAAAAATTCCCAGCACACAGAAGCCCCCGACCCAATGGCTACACAGGGGAATTTTACCAAACATGATAGGGCATTACCCTTCTCAACCTATTCCAACAAATTCAAAAAGAGGGAAGACTCCCAAACTTGTTCCCTGATGCCAGTATTATTCTAATCCCAAAACCTTGTTAAGACACAACAAAGAAAGAAATCTACAGTCTAACATCATTGATGAACATAGATGCTAAAATACTCAACAAATTATTGGCAAACCATATCCGACAATATATTAAAAAGATTAGCATCCTGGCTGGTGACACAGTGGATAAGGTACCAGCCTGTGAACCCAAAGGTTGCTAGTTTGATTCCCCAGCCAGGGCATATAACCAGGTTGCAAACCAGGTCTCTAGCCAGGTCCGTAGCTGGAGGCAGGTGAAAGGCAACCATTCATTGATGTTTCTCTCTGTCTGCCTCTCTCCCTTCAACTTTCTCTAAAACTAATCAATAAAATCTTAAAAAAAAAACAACAAAAAAGATCATATACCATGATCAAGTGGGATGCATCCCAGGTGTGCAAGGATGGTACAATATTCACAAATCAATTAATGTAATACACCACAAAAACATAATGAAAGACAAAAATCATATGATCATATCAATAGATGTCAAAAAGGCAGCTGATAAAGTACAGCACCTTTTTATGATGAAAACATTTAGTAATATGGGAATAGAGGGTACATACCTTAACATGATAAAGGCCATATACAAGAAATCTGCAGCTAACATCATACTCAATGGGCAAAGACTGAAAACCTTTCCCTTAAAATCAGGAACAAGGCAAGGGCGTTCACTGTCTCAACTTATATTCAACATCCTTTTGGAATTTCTATCCACAGCAATCAGACAAGAAAAGGAATCAAAGGCTTCCAAATTGGAAAGGAGGAAGTAAAACTGTCATTATTTGCAGGTGACATGATAGTGTACATAGAAATCCCTATAGACTCCACTAAAAAACTACTCACCCTAATAAGTGAATTCAGCAATATAGCTGAATACTAAGTCAATATTCAGAAATCTAAGGCATTTTTGTATACTAACAATGAAACATCAGGGAAAGAAACTAGAAAACAAATCCTATTTACTGTAGCAACAAGAAAAATAAAGTACTTAGGAATAAATTTAATCAAGAAGATAAAAGACCTATACTTGGAAAAGTATAGAGAACTGAAGAAAGAAATTAAGGAAGATGCAAATAAATGGAACCATGTACCAAGATCATGGATGGGAAGAATTAAAATAATAAAAATGTCCATACTACCCAAAGCCATCTATAGATTCAATGCAGTCCCTATTATAATACCAACATCATATTTTCAGACTTAGAACAAATACTTAAAAAATTTATTTGGGACCAAAAATGACCCTGAATAGCTACAGCAATCTTGAGAAAGAAGAACAAAGTAGGAGGAATCATGATACCAGATATAAAACTTTATTGCAAAGGCATAGTAATCGAAACAGTCTAGTACTGACACAGGAACAGACATACAGATCAGTGGAGCAGAACAGAGGGCCCAGAAATAAACCCAGGACTGTCTGGGCAACTAATATTTGACAAAGGGGGAAAGAACATAAAATGGAGTTCAAATAGCTTCTTCAATAAGTAGTGTTGAGAGAGCTGGACAGGAACATGCAAAAATAAATAAATAAATAAAACTAGGCCACCAACTTATACCATACGCCAGAATAAACTCAGGATGGATAAAAGACTTAAACATAAGCCATGCCACAATAAAAGTCCTAGAGGAAAACATAGGCATTAAAATTGCAGATATCCTACATAGCAGTATTTTCACTGATATCTCTCCCAGGACAAGGGAAAATATCAACAAAAAGAAAATGGAACCAACCATATGGGAAAACATTGCCAATGACATACACCTCAGACAAGGGTTTGATTTCCAAAATCTATAAAGAAATTATACAACTCAACACCAGGGAGATAGACAGCCCAATTGAAAAATGGGCAAAGGTTGTGAAGAGACACTTCTCTGAGGAGGACATACAAAGGGCCCATAGGCATATGAAAGAATGCTCAACATCATTAGCTATCAGAGACATGCAAATTAAAACCACAATGAGTTACCAACTTATACCTGTCAGAATGGCCATCATCAACAAATCAACAGGCAACAAGTGTTGGCGAGGATGTAGAGAAAAGAGAACCCCAGTTCATTGTTGGTGGGAATAAAGAGTGGTGCAGACACTTTGGAAAACATATGGAATTTTCTCAAAAACTAAAATAAAACTGTCTTATGACCTAGCAATTCCACTGCTAGGATTATATGGAAAGAATTTTGAAATACCAATTCAGAAGAACCTATGCAACCATATGTTCATAGCAGCATTACTTACAATACCCAAGTGCAAGGAACAGCCTACGCGTCCTTCAGTCAATGAGTAGATTAAATAATCTGGTATACTTACACAATGGAGTACTATGCAGCAGAAATAAAGAAGAAACTTTTACCATTTGCGATAGCATGGATGGAACTGGAGAGTATCATGCTTAGTGAAATAAGCCAGGCAGCAAAAGACAAATGCTGTATGATGTTATTTAATACAAGAGATTAATGAACAAAATAATCAGATGAGCAGAACGGAACCAGAGACATGAGAAAAAGTAAAAGAAGCAGAATAATGTTGACTGGG